>PVJN01008125.1:0-15822 GCA_004026805.1 Lasiurus borealis
GGTGCTGCTTCAGGTGCTCCAGGCCGTTGCACAGCTGCAGCAGCAGGAAGCACACGCGGCGCTCGTAGGCCTCGGGCTCCGACTGGTGGCTCCTGGCCGAGTCCCGCACGAAGTCGGAGGCCGTCTGGTGGGGCACCTCGCGGGTGATGACCACCACGCAGTCCTGCTCCTGGGCGGGGGGCGGGGCGGGCAGGGCGGGGGGCTCGGGGGGGTCCTTGGGTGCGTCCGGGGAGGCGAGCATGCTGGAGGGCACGGAGGCCACGAAGTGGCCGCAGTCCTGCTGGATGTTGAAGTGCACGGGCACGGCCGGGCTGCAGTACGAGGCCCCTTTGGGGTCGGGGGTTTTGCAGATCTGTGGGGGGGAAAGGAGAGGGAAGGTCAAGAGGGGGGTCCATCATCTGTCTAACAAACGGGGTTGCGATGTTTGGAAATACCCCTCCCCCGTGAAAAGGTGAACTGAAACTTCAGGCCACGTACACAAATGAACTCAAAATGGTCACAGACTTCGGTTTAAGGGCCC
This sequence comes from Lasiurus borealis, assembly GCA_004026805.1. NCBI lineage: Eukaryota > Metazoa > Chordata > Mammalia > Chiroptera > Vespertilionidae > Lasiurus > Lasiurus borealis. The sequence goes on from PVJN01008125.1 coordinate 521, forward strand.
AAACATACAAGTGTTAGAACAGTGGTTCTCAACCTTCCTAAGGCCACGTCCCTTTAATGCAGTTCCTTTTCATGGTTGGGGGTCACCACCACAAGAGGAACTGCATTAAAGGGGCGTGGCGTTAGGAAGGTTGAGAACCACTGTGTTAGGAGAAAATATAGGCGAGAATCGCTGAGACCTTGGGTTGGGCAAAGACATCTGATTCCGTACCAAAAGCATGGTTCCCAAAAGAAAGAACGGGCAAGTTTGACCCCATCAAAATCACAAACTTTTATGCTTTAAAATCTACCTGTAAGAAAAAAGAAAGGCAAGCAATAGACTGGGAGGAAATATGTGCAAGACTCATATCTGAGAAATGGTGTGTATCCAGTTTACAAAAAGACTCTCCCCACTCAGTTATACGATGAACTCCCCAATGAAAGAGGAGAGCAAAGCCGAAACCAGTTTGGCTCAGTGGATAGAGCGTTGGTCTGCGGACTGAAAGGTCCCAGGTTCGATTCCGGTTAAGGGCATGTACCTTGGTTGCGGGCACAACTCCAGATGTGCAAGAGGCAGTTGATCGATGTCTCTCTCTCACTGATGCTTCTAACTCTCTATCCCTCTCCCTTCCTTTTTGCAAAAAATCAATAAAATATATTAAAAAAAAAAAAAAGGAGGGCAAAGATATTGACAGGCATTTCACCAAAGAAATATGTAAATGACCAGAGGCCCATGAAAAGATGTTCAGCATCCTGAGTCACCAGGGACATGCAAGTCAAACCCACAGAGAGACACTGGCTGATGCCCACTACAATGGCCGTAAGGAAAATGACAGACAGCATCAAGTGTCTATGGCGATACGGAGAAACGGGAACACCGAGGTATGGCTGGAGGTTTGTAAAAACGGCGTAGTCACTTTGGAACACGGCTTGGCGATGTCTTAAAAAATTAAAGGTAAAATGATCACACAACCCAGTAAGAGCGGGGCCCCCTGCCATCGGTAGGAAGACTTTCCTCTGCCCCCGGGACCAGCTGACAGATTCTCAGGAGCCAGAGCAGAGCGCACACAGGCAGGCAGCCTGGCTGCCCACCCCTAGCACCTGAAGGGACAGCTACCTGACAGGCGACCCGCCTGACCACGCGGGTCCGTCCTTCTTGGGAACCTCAGGGGCAGGTGCAGGCCCTACAAGGCTTCTGGGCCTTGGCCATGGTCTCTGGGGCTGCCCTGGTCTCTAGATCCAGGTACGTATGCACCGCCTGCGAGCTGGCAGGACCCGCAGGGCTGATTTCAATGAAACTGCCATGTGGAAACTGCTACCCTGTTTCCCCGAAAATAAGTCATCCCCCGAAAATAAGACCTACTTCCAGTTTTGCCTTTCGCTGTAATATAAGGCACCCCCTGAAAATAAGACCTCCCCGACCATAAGGCCTCCTCCAAACAGAAGGCATCCCCGGAATAGAAGGCCCCCGAAGCTACCATCAAGCGTCTGACTCCTGATTTAAAGAGACCTCGCACTGCCTGAACAGCTCCGGCTGTGCTGCGTCGAATCAGTGAGCTGGTTTGTGACGACAACGACTACCGTGCCGTCTACAGGTTAATACATTTCCTTTTTTGTTGTTGTTCAACAATAAATGTGTATCGTGTTCTTCTTCATGGAAAAATAAGACATCCCCTGAAAATAAGACCTAGCGCCTCTTTGGGAGCAAACATTAATACAAGACACTGCCTTATTTCCGGGGAAACAGGGTACGTGAGTCAGAGTAGCTGAAGGAAAAGAGAAAGTTCTCCAGGGCCAGGGAACCCCAAGGGCCAAAGGCACCCTCTGAGCGGAAAGGAGGAAGCAGCACCCAGCTGGTCTCCAGCGCCTCTGGGGAATCCCCACACCTTGTTGTACTGATGACCATAATCCTCTTCGGGTCACCACACACGGGGAGAGCCCGGAACCAGACCCCGGGGCCCCAGTGCCCTGTCCTCACAATGAACGGGCCTGAAGCCGCCTGGGATCGCCTCTCCGAAGGCTGGTGCACAGCCTCAGCCTCGCACCATGGAAGGTCAGGACCGGTGAGTAATCCCAGGAGAAAGGCTGCTCGCACCCACCCAGAGCACACCATCCCACGGACCGGCCCAGAAGACCCCTCCGGCTGCTGCGCGGCCCCCTCCGGTGACTGCCGGGGTCCCAGGGCTCACACACAGGGGCTGATTATAGAAGTTCCACAGCAAGCACTTTCACCGAGATTTATTCATACTGCAGCTATAGAACCTTCTCAGCACGAAACCTGGGGTGAGAGTTCAGCCTCTTAGGAAACCTTCATCAACCTAATGGGGGAGCAGGGGAGGTAACCCACTCATCCGGTAACTTCTCTGCGATAGGCATGGAATAGAAGAGGGAAGTGCGTTTATCCCAGGCATTGGTTCCGCTATACCAGCAAACATGATTTTGGAATACCTTATCTAAAGGGCACTGTTGCTGAGACCGGTTTGGCTCAGTGGATAGAGCGTCGGCCTGCGGACCGAAAGGTCCCAGGTTCGATTCCGGTCAGGGGCATGTACCTTGGTTGCGGGCACATCCCCACTGTGGGGTGTGCAGGAGGCGGCTGATAGATGTCTCTCTCTCATCGATGTTTCTGACTTTCTATCCCTCTCCCTCTCTGTAAAAAAATCAATAAAAAATATATTTAAAAATAAAAAAATAAAGGGCATTGTTGCCGGCTCTTTCTTATTCAACTGTCTTTAGCTCTTAAATGGCTGGCTTCTGTCCAGGCGGTGTGGCTCAGTGGTTGAGCATCAACCCATGAACCAGAAGGTCACAGATGGATTCCTTGTCAGGGGACAGGTCCCAGTTGTGGGCTTGATCCCCAGGGTGGGGCATGCAGGAGGCAGCCGATGAATGATTCTCTCTCATCATGAATGTTTCTCTCTCTCCCTCTTCCTTCAGAGATGGATACATGAATGTTTCTCTCTCTCCCTCTTCCTTCAGAGATGAAGGAAGAGGGAGAGAGAGAAACATTCATGTATACACACTACAAATAAGTAAGTGGCTGGCTTCTGGAAAACTATTAACCTGAAGAAAATTTAGGGGAGTGGTCCTCGCAGACAGTTCTGCATATAAATACCAGCCACCGCGCATGGGCCGGCCTGCAGCGCTCTCTCTGGGCACGTGGCAAACGCTGTGCCGATGTCTGGGTCACTCCCGCCAGCGGGGGTCTCTCAACCACATGGCCACCGACTGAACGCCTGGTGTGTGAGGCACTGGGTCTGCTCAGCCCTCTACGCATCACATCGCATTCCATCTCAGAACGCCCAGTGAGGTAGATGGCATTCCCGAAGAGGACACCGAGGGTCCGAGAGGTTCAGTTTTCTCACGATCATACCACGGACAAGAATTTGAGGGGTCAGAGCACGGGCCCGAGAGCGCGAGAGACCTTGGCTTCGACACAAATCCCGCCAACGCTGACAAGCTGGCGGCGCGCTGGGTCCCTGCAGCGGTTCTGTTCTGAGCAGCAGCCACACACGCCGAACTAGCGCCCCCCGAACCACGGCCCTCGGGGGAAATGCAAAGGGAAGTTTCTAGCCAGCCTCGGGTCACAACATTTTCATTAGCCGGCCAACACCAAACCTTGCTTCATGTGGGTTTCTGTTTCAAGATACAGTGGTACCTCCAGATACGAGTGTAATTCGTTCCGTAACCTTGAGGCGTGGGAAACTATGAGACACTCGAGTCGTGGTAAACTGGTGGGTCGTGTGCAGCCGGCCGATCCGCGCGATGACTCGTATCTCAACTGTTGCTCGTATTTCAAAGCAAAAATGGCTCGCTTGACGGCTCATATCTCAAAAATCTCATATGTTAGGGCACTCGTATCTCGAGGTACCACTGTACTGTTGATTCATTAACCTTGAACTCACAGCCAGCAGCACTTCACCTCCCGCCTGCATGGAGCTGGTCTAACCCTTTCCCAAAGGCACACCACAGCACTCAGGAGCGCTCGACGGCACCTCAGCGCTCAGCCTGTCCACTTACACATCACCATCACTGCCACCAAGCCCCAAAATATGAAGAACGAGGCAGGAACTGGACCACAGAAGCAGACCACAGAAGCGACACTGTTGACCGTGAGAGCTGAAACTAGGCGGAGCGCCCCCTGGTGCCACCTCTGCTGGGAGCGTGCAGATGGGGCGACTCACATCCTCCCCTCCCTGTGCACGTCCAGAAATGACCACAAAAATGCCCGGAGTATCTACTGGAGTTGCAAATACGTCTTAGTCGTGGATTCACAACATGGAATGCCCATTTATCTCCCAGTCTGCCTTCCACCCTGTGTGTAGGGCGGTCACAGCTCTGTCCTCGCAGGCCGCTGGGAGCATTGAATGACCCAACCCGAGTGTGGCTTCTCGCAGGGGTGTGGCCCCCCGCCCAGGTGAGCAGTCGCTGGGAAAGGTTGCTATGGTGATGGCTCCGGCAGGTTTGGCGGCAGCCATGCTCAGTGCACACGCTCCCTGAGCTGGTGTGTAGGTTATTGTACCAACCGGAGGGCGCAGCTCCCCGGGGCGTGGGAAATGTTTCCAAGGATCCCCCTTTTCCAGGGTCTCAAAGGCCTGGGCCCCCGAACACCCCCAGTGGCGCGCTGACAGGGTGCACAGAGATGCAAATGAAGGAGCAGAGTCAGTGGCAACGGGGCTGGATGTGGTTCAAAAATCAGTGAGCGGGTCGTCTGCCTGCACAGACAGCTGGGCAGAGGGCGGGACAGGAAGGGGGGCTGGAGGCTTCCTTTCCATCCCCATCTGGCCCACCCCCTCATGTCAGTGTCAGGGGTCTGCCCTTGGGTGTTTTGGCTCCAGACATTCACACAAACCTTCCATTCAGCTCACATTCCCAACGTCTTGTGGAGCCAAGTCTTACTTTAAACCTTGCAGCCCGGTCCTCATTCACTGCTGAGAATCTGGGCGAAGTCACGTCTGTTCAAGAAGAAAAAAAGGCCTGCCGAAACCGGTTTGGCTCAGTGGACAGAGTGTCGGTCTGCGGACTGGAGGGTCCCGGGTTTGATTCCGGTCAAGGGCACGTACCTTGGTTGCAGGCACATCCCCAGTAGGGGGCGTGCAAGAGGCAGCTGATCGATGACTCTCTCTCATGGATGTTTCTCTCTATCCCTCTCCCTTCCTCTTTGTAAAAAATCAATACAACATATTAAAAAAATAAGAAGAAAAAAAGGCCCAGCCGGCTCCACACAGGCCCCTAATCATTCATCTGAAGCGCTAGGTCAGGGGTCGGCAAACTCATTCGTCCACAGAGCCAAATAGCAACAGTACAACAATTGACAATTCTTTGGAGAGCCAGATTTTTTTAAACTTCAACTTCTTCTAATGCCACTTCTTCTACATAGACTCGCCCAGGCCGTGGTATTTTGTGGAAGAGCCACACTCCAGAGGCCAAAGAGCTGCATGTGGCTCTCGAGCCGCAGTTTGCCGACCACTACTCTAGGGGACTGAGGAATGAACCTCACCCGCAGTTAAAGGTTTTCCCTGCCCTATTCGCACGAGCGGGGCTACAGCGCAGCCTTCCTCTCCTCGCTGCTGCAAGCGCCGAGCCCCAGAACCAGGGCCCAGCATTCGCGGGAGCAGGTGCGAGCCGGCCTTTGTTCAGGGGGCTCCCAACCGAGGCTCCTGCTCGCCAGGCGCACATGAAACGAGCTTGGCGACAGACAGGCTCCCCCGCGCCAGGAGGTCAGACGGCTGCACCCCGTCTACTGCACAGCTAACGAGGTGGAACAGCTGCCTGTGCCAAACGCTGCTCCATCCCTGCCCGGCGCCACCCCCAGCGCCAGGCCAGGCACGCGTGCAGACGGAGATGGCTGTGACCCGTCTCTGAACATGTCAAGCTCTCCTCCCAAGCTCCTCCTCCACGGTACACGTGTCTGGTGGCCTCCGATGGGGGACACGTGGGCCCCTCTGCCTTCGAAGACCCAGGCCCACCTTCCCGTTTCCTCCTGGTTTACTTTCCTACCGGAACGAGAGGCAACGCTTGCCTTTAACACCCTCCGGGGAAGCTGGCCTTTCTGCACCGGTCTTCCGAGAATGTAGCCGATTCTACACTATGACAGGAGGTTCTGGAATGCAAGCTGCACGTTGAGGTCACGTGTATAAAACCCCAAACCCTGGCAGACCTTGTGCCGGGGGGCCCCTTGGTTCTTTGCAGTAGGGTCATAGCGCTTTCATGATGGAGAGGTCAGCTGTCTCCTGACAGTGAAAGAGCGCCCAGGTCCAGCCCAGGAGACGGGGCGAATGACTGATGCACGTGAACTAGGAAGATGAACGCCGAGGGAGGGTTCACAGCTCCCTTTCTCAGGTCCACCGGGGCTAGTGACCATGAGCTTCCTAAAGGCGCCTCCATCCCCTTGGCGTGCAGGGATCTCACATCCACGCTCCTTTCATTGGGTGGATGCAGACCCCCGGCTCTGGGCTGAAGGTGGTAAGGGGCTAATCACATCAGCTCGCTGGAGGGTCCGCTCACTCCTTCCTCTACTGAATACAGCCCACAGGAGGGGAAATGCTGGCATTGTGTTTTCTTCTTCTTCTTCTTTTAATTGTGGTTGAGGGAGTGGCAGGGAAGGGACCTTACCAAGAGAGTAGCTGCTGGGGTTAGATATAAAGAGGAAATTGGCGAAACGGGTTTGGCTCAGTGGATAGAGGGTCTGCCTGCGGACTGAAAGGTCCCAGGTTCCATTCCGGTCAAGGGCATGTACCTTGGTTTCGGGCACATCCCCAGTAGGGGGCGTGCAGGAGGCAGCTGGTCGATGTCTCTCTCATCAATGTTTCTAACTCTCTATCCCTCTCCCTTCCTCTCTGTAAGAAATAAATAATATATATATATATATATATTAAAAAAATAAAAAAGAGGAAATGAAGTTCAGGAAGTCCACAGACTCTCATTCCTGACCTTGGTGTTTTCTTCCGTTTAGTGCCCGTCATCTGGACACAGCCCCTCGTCTTCCAGGACCTTGACTTCTGTACAATAACTGGATCCTCCTAGTAGCCATTCCCTCTCATTTTTTCACAGGAAGGCAGCCAGAAATTATATGCAGTTCCTTGAATATAGAAATCAGCAGTTCCCAATCTATAATTTAGGGTGGTGTCACTAATTTCTTAAAAGAAGAATCTCAACGTAAAATTCATTGCTATTTTCCTTGGCTAATAACTGTAATCTTTTTTAAAAATTCACTCATAAGTAGGAAGTTGCCCCACCAAGGCTATTGCACATTAGTTCACTATTTACATTTTTTCTAACTGGAAGCAAAGTATCTTGGGACAGGTGATGGCAAAAGAGGGCTCAGGATTCTTTTCCTCATTCCCAAGCAAAAGCCCACATCGATAGAAGACCCATCAGACATGGAAGGCGCACTAAAAGGAGACGAAGGAAGAAGTCACACGGAAAGACCCGAGTCAGTGGCCGAGATCCAAACGGCCAGATGCCCAACCAGCTGTCTTGGCACTGCGCCCCGAGAGAGCAGTGGGGTGCGGCGGCGGCAGCCTCGACCCAGCGGCAAAGATTGAAGAGCTGTGTTACCTGGGACTAATCACTTAGCTTCTCTGACCTTCATTTGTCTTAACGGCCATGATGGTAGCAGGGGCTTGGCAGACAAGACAGAGCATCCGTCTCAGCCACCAGCGGGCTATGGGCAAATCAATCATTTTCAGCCTCAGATTCCTCATCTGTGAAACCGACCTGCCCTGTGAGGATTCAAGGTCATGCAGTTCACGCAGCCAGGAAAGAGTCTCGTTGTGTAGTGCATGCTCAGTCAATGCTCTTAACCCTTCTTGTTCGAGGTCTGACTCCCACAGCTCTCTCTGAAGGACAATTCCCTAACCGTCTGTCTTCTGTGCTAGACTCTAAGCTCCATAGAAAGCTTATGTCCACCTCTCTATCCTCAGACCTCGAGAGGAAACACTTGGCCTACAGCAGGCACTCGGTAAAAACCCCCTGAATCAATGAAGGAACTTTCTGTGGCATTACAAGGCAACTGCTCTCTTAATTCAGCCAGATCACCTACATCATGCCCGGAAGCACACAATGAATCATCTATTCAGAGTACAGATCTCACTGCCCTGTGCCCTCCCTTCGCCAGGCAGAGAGAGAGAGAGAGAGAGAGAGATCACTCAGCCTCAGGTGTTACGAGGAACCTTCGGACTCAACCCTCCTCCCGCAACCTGGAGAGGCGGGGGCCTTGCTCCAGCCACCGCCCCGCCAAAGCCAGCCGCTGCCGGCGAGCGGGGTGGCACCTACCTTCACAGCGTAGGTGCTGCCGGGGTCCTTGGAGCAGGTGGCGCAGTAGTAGATGGCGTCGCCCGAGTCGCAGCAGGGCTTGTTGCAGGTCAGCTTGAAGAGCGACCAGTTGTTCTCGTTGAAGTGCATCTCCTTCTTCTGGCGGCACATGAACAGATCCTCGCACTTGGCCACGAGGCGCACCAGGGACTGGGCGTAGAGCCCCACCAGCTTGGAGTGGGTGCCCTCTTTGCTGCTGATGCTGCTCAGCAGGCTGTGCAGCTGCAGCTGGGTGCTGCCGCCGGAGGCCTGGCTGGCCACGCTGAGCTGGGAGGAGGCGGCCGAGGGCGCGCCCTGGCCCTGGAGGTGGGGGCTCCCGCTGCCGCTGCTCCTGCCGCCGCCACCTCCGCCGCCGGCCAGCCCGGGAGCTGGGCCCCAGTGGCCGTTGCCTTTGAACGGTTTCTCCAGAGGCTCCGAGGAAGCGAAGGCGGGGTGGGGGCGGCCCCCGCGGCTGGAGGAGAAGCCGAGGGGGGGGTGGGACTCGTCGTGCGCCCGGACGTTGATCTCCGAGTGGCTGAGGTTCAGCTTGGGGCTCGCGGCGCGCGGCTTGGGGGAGCCCTGCGTCCAGAAGAAGCCGTCGGGCGAGGAGGCCGCGCGGCTCACTAGCTTCTTCTGGGGCAGCGGCGGGGGCTGCAGGGGGCCGCCGCCCCGGGACACGTCCTCCGTGGAGCCCGCGGGGAAGGGCACGGGGGCGAAGAGCTGCCTCCCGCTGCGGGTGGGCGAGTGAGGCGGCTCGGATGACGGGCCTGGAAGGGAGAAACGGACAGGCTGGGGGTCAAGGCCAATCATTCCCCAACCCCGAGGGCTTGCACCTCCCTGCTACCCACCTACCTGTCTGTCTGTCTGTCTGTCTGCCCATCCATCCATCTAGCTAGCCAGCCAGCTATCTCAAAGCCGTTCGTTTCATTTTTATGTACCTCTCCAAGCGACAATGTCCGCACAGTGAAAACAACTTAAATGCAAAAACAGTGTGTGGCCCTGGCTGGCGTGGCCGAGTGGACAGAGCATCCGTCTGCACGCGGAAGGGTGATGGGTTCGATTCCTGGTCCAGCAGGGCATGTACTGGGGTTGCAGGTCCGATCCCCGGCCCCAGGCAGGGCGCATTCAAGCAGCAACCAATAGATGTGTCTCTCTCACATGGATGCCCCCTCCTTTCCCTCACTCCAGCCCTCTCTCTAAAAGTCAATGGAGAAATACTACCCTTGAGCCAGGATAACAAAAAAAATAAAAAATAAAAATAAATGGTGTCAAGTGCCAACGAAGTCTTCCTTCCACCCCGGCCCTCAGCCCCCAGCCCTCTCAGAGGGACCCATCGCTGCCATTTCTCACGCGTCCTTCTTGAGATGCGCCAAACCAACCAATAAACACCGCGCACACGTTTACACGAAAAAGCAGATCTGCCCGCTGCATGTAACACTGCTTTTCTCCCCTCGATGCAACGTCTTACAGATACCGCACAGCGGGCGTACAGATCTATCTAGTTCCATTTCACAGCTATCGATCACATATCATCACATGCAAGTATCATAATCCATTTATCCAGTCCCCTCTTGACTGTCACCGAGGCTGCGTCCCATATTTTGCAAACAGTGCTGCAACAGCAGCCACCAACCTGGACATGTGCTGTCTGGCTGGGTTTGTTAAAAGGTCAGGTTTAGAGAGGGTGCGGTTTACCCACAGTAACATCCCTCCCTTTCAGCATGCTGTTCTAGGACAGCGGTTCTCAACCTTTCTAATGCCACGACCCTTTAATACAGTTCCTCATGTGGTGGTGACCCCCAACCATACTTCATAACTATAATTTTGCTATTGTTATGAATTATAATGTAAATACCTGTGTTTTCCGATGGTCTTAGGCGACCCCTGTGAAAGTGTCGTTCGACTCACAGGTTGAGAACACTGGTCTAGTTCTGACAAACCCGGGTGGCTTAGGAGCAGGCCTGGCCCGCAGGTAGTTTAGAAGGCACGGGAAGGTGATTTTAGTAAAAACAGCAGCAGCAAAACAGATCTCAAGAGAAAGCAATTATATCCTGAGCCGCGGTCTCAGAGTGGTGCCAGAGCGGGGACACTGATTCAGGGGTTGGAGGAGGGTCCCCCAGGGCCACAGGTCTCCACGGAGTATGGGGGCGTTCAGAATTGTCCCCGCAGATGAGACGAAGGGCTGGCCCAGACAGGGCGGGGACTGCACGCTGTGTGTGGATGTATAGTGTGGCGGTTTTACGGTGAAACAGGAAGCCAGGTGGTGAAATACGCAAGGAAAAGCTATGGATCTCGGAAAGGGGAAAGGGAGAGTTGAAATAACACTCATCTGTGTCATTCTAAGAACGGACCGGAAGATGCACCCATCCCTCTAATCACAGCTTCTAGGAGGGTTAAAAACAACAACACATGAACTCTGCTCACAGATTGGAAAACGCACCCTGTAATCCCGAAGGTTAAGATGTGAAAGGAAGAGGGGCCTTAGATGGAAGGGAACGGGCACTGGGCACCCCTCCTTTAGTTCGCGGGGCCACGTCACCCCGTGTGCCTGCACCACGGCCACCTTTGCAGCCTGGCTGGAGGAGGAGGCACGCAAACGCACAGGCCCGAGCAACGGAGGCCAACTACCTGTTGGTGGTGTCTCACCTCCCTCGGGCGCACGTGACCTTCCTAAGAACATTCTTTAAAAGCAATGTTCTTACTCAGTGGTTCTCAACCTGTGGGTTGCAACCCCTTTGGGGGTCGAATGACCCTTTCATAGGGGTCGCCTAAAAACATCTATTTCCCATGGTTTTAGGAACCAACACACGGCTCCTCGGTGTAGCAAAGTGCAGCGATGTAGTTTACTGTTGTCATATGAAGACTGTTACCCATGCTACACCACGATTCAAGACAAAAATTTCATTCATTTATAATTAGAAATAAATATTTCACAATATATAATTACATACTGTTTTTGTGATTAATCACTATGCTTTAATTATGTTCAATTTGTAACAATGAAAATAGATCCTGCATATTAGATATATTTACATTACAGTTCATAACAGTAGCAAGATTACAGTTATGAAGTAGCAATGAAAATAGTTTTATGGTTGGGGGGGCACAACGTGAGCAACTGTATTAAAGGGTTGCGGCATTAGGAGGGTTGAGAACCACTGTTCTTACTGATTTTTACAGAGAGAAGAAGGGCGAGGGACAGAGACAGGAGCATCCATGAGAAACAGCATCATTGATCGGCTGCCTCCTGCCTGTACCTACTGGGGATCAAGCCCGCAACCCAAGCACGTGCCCCGACCGGGAATCACACCGGCGACCTCTTGGTTCTTGGGTCGACGCTCAACCGCTGAGCCACACGGGCTGGGCTCTCCTAGCCTTCTATGCCCACACTGCGTCCCTCTCTGCTTCCTCCAACCCACATGGGGACAGAGTGGCCCCCAGGACAAGCACTAGCACCAGGCCCTTCAGGTCAACACTGGGCCTCTGACTTAGGGTGCCCCATAGGGAGGAGGGACCCTCTCAGGAGGATGGTGAATGACCATGTCCTCAGGGCTCACCTTGCCCTGGGTAGGGTGGGTGCTGACACCCATGCCCCAGCCTCATTGCCACCCAGACCGCCCCCTTCCCCTTCCACAATGCGTTGACAGCAGGGGCCTCCTGCCCAGTGCAGCCCTGAGTGCAGGGCTCAAAGGAGCACAGAGCGGGTGCCCACTGCGTGGTGAACACGGGAGCTGGGGACCCGCAGGCTCATGCCCGGAAGCCTGTGTGCAGGTGAGCGAGGCTGTCGGGGCCCACGCCCAGCCTCTGTCAGTCACCGGGCCTAGGAGGAGCACAGGATCGCAGACAGTGTCCCCACCCACCTCACCCCCGCCACCGGCTGGGACAGGCGGGGCCCAGGCTGAGGGAGTGACTGCTGCTCCTTCCAACGGGCCCAGGTTAATTATAAACCACGCCACTGCGGCACAGGGGACCAGCCCCCTCCACGCTCCTGTGCACCCGCTCCCCTCGACGGTCTGAATGGGACACGCAGGAGCCCATCAGAGAGGGGTCTCCGCAGCTGGACCCCACCCCATGCTCCCCCCAAAGAAGCTTTCCTCCTCCCAGGGCTGGGCCAGCAGTGGGGACGGCCGGAGGCTGAGCCTCTTCCTTCCTCCTTCGGGGGAGGGTTGCTCGCTAACGCCCAGGCTGCGCCAGGGAGGAGCAGACTCCTTAGCCGGGGCTCCCGCGGGGCCCGGAGCCTCAGCCCCCAGCACCCAGGTGAGGAGCAAGGAGGGGCAGGGTGCAGCCAGGTCCATGCCCAGCCTGGCCGCATGCTGGACAGCAGAAGCCCGCCCCAGCGAGCTGCTGACCTCTCAATGAACTGATCATGAAAATGCAGAAGAGCCTGGCTGGTGTGGCTCAAGGGGTTGAGTGTTGACCTATGAACCCACCAGGAAGTCATGGTTTGATTCCGGGTCAGGGCACAGGCCTGGGTGGCGGGCTTGATCCCCAGTGGCGTGCAGGAAGCAGCCGATCAATAATTCTCTCATCAATGATTCTCTCGTCGTTGATGTTTCTATTTCTCTCTCCCCCTCTCCCTTTCTTTCTGAAATCAATAAAAATGTATTTAAAGAAACACACACACAGAAGATGGGGGATGAGGAGAGAAAGCAGTGGGATGAGAACGCCCCCGTGCGTGCTTTAATGAGCGCCTCCAGCAGCAGGGACTGCCTGCTTCTGGTCAGGGCTCCCGGTCCAGTCCAGCGACAGGGGAGGTTCTGACAAATGAGGGAGGTCCCTAGTCCCCTCTGTCAATCTTGTGTTTATTTAAAAAAAACACACATATTTTATTGATTTTTTACCGAGAGGAAGGGAGAAGGATAGAGAGTTAGAAACATCGATGAGAGAGAAACATCGATCAGCTGCCTCCTGCACACTTCCCACTGAGGATGTGCCCTCAACCAAGGTACATGCCCTTGACCGGAATCGAACCCGGGACCCTTCAGTCCGCAGGCCGATGCTCTATCCACTGAGCCACACCGGTTTCGGCTTAAAGGCTTATTTCATGTCCCAGTCCTTACTGGCTTTTCCTTGCTGCCTTCCTGGTAAGGGTCTGCTTGATGCCTTCACCTGCCTCTTCCTGCCTCTGCTCTGCTCTGCGGGATGAACTGTAACCAGCTGTCGACCTCTCCCCCACATTCTCCACCCTCCCAGCCCCCCATCCTGCCCCGCCGAGTGTCCTCATTTAAAAACGGACGGGATGGCATCGCCGCGAAGGCCCCTTCCAGCGCCGGCAGTCTGTAATTTCAGCCCCGCCCTGCATCCCGGCCTCTCCTAACAGGCACTTTGTCTCAGCGCTGCCCCTGAAATAAAACACCTCTTCGCAGATGGCTGCGCTGCTCCATCTTTCCCTCCCCATGTCTTCCCACAGCTGCGGACGGTGACCTTCCCAATTGGTCAGGACAGCGGGAATCTTTAAATATATATATATTTTTGACTTTTTTACAGAGAGGAAGGGAGAGGGATAGAAAGTCAGAAACATCGATAAGAAAGAGACATCTATCAGCTGCCTCTTGCATGCCCCCCTACTGGCGATGTGCCTGCAACCAAGGTACATGCCCTTGCCCGGAATCGAACCTGGGACCCTTCAGTCCGCAGGCCGAGGCTCTATCTACTGAGCCAAACCGGATTCGGCACGTCGTGCTTTTTGTAGTCGGAACAAAGGTACCGCCTGCTTCTGTAGCAGGCACACCACCTTCCGGCCCGAGGCACCCTTCGGGGTGCACGGGTCCTTGAGGCTGTTCTGCAGACGTGGAGCCAGAGCAGCTGAGAAGACCACCATTCACCCTGATGGCCCCCGGGCACCCCAGGGCCACAGGGCGCCTCAGGGTGCATATTCTTTTTTTTTTTTTTTAATATATTTTATTGATTTTTTACAGAAGAAGGGAGTTAGAAACATCGATGAGAGAGACATCGATCAGCCGCCTCCTGCACACCTCCTACTGGGGATGTGCCCGCAACCAGGGTACATGCCCTTGACCGGAATCAAACCTGGGACCTTTCAGTCTGCAGGCTGACGCTCTATCCACTAAGCCAAAGCTGTTTTGGCAGGGCTGGATATTCTTAGGGCGACCCTGAAAGAGATGCCAGCAGGTGGCCCTTCTCCATGCAACAGGCTTCTGCACCACGAGTCACACCGGAGCTGATTTCTAGGAATCGAGCCACCCCTGGAGCCCCACCCAGACGCTGCCATTTTCTGGACCCTTTAGGCAGCGAGAGCTGTACCGTGTGCAGCAGCTGCCACACTCGGGTACGGAAGAGGGAACACACATGTCTCCGCACCTAAAACAGTTTCCAAACTCACACGCAAACCACTGGTTCGGAAAATGATGTCTAAAAATCGTCCTGAAAACCCTGGGCCCACAGTCCCTCTCCCTAGGACTCGGTTCCCACAGCACATGAGACGGATTCACACGCAGGCCCACCTTGCGAGACGGTGGGTCTGGTTCCAGACCACCGCGATGCAGCGAGACTTGCAATAGAGCGAGTCAGGATCTTTGTGCTGGTGGGAGGGTCTGGCCTTCCCTTTGTAAAAAGAAAAAAAAAAAAAAAAAAAAGCGACACCTGCAAAGCCCAATAAAGTGAAGCACAGTAGAACGAGGCACGTCTCTATGTCCTGGTTTTATACCGGCATTAGCTCACTCCGTCTCCAAATTCTGGCTTACGACAGGGTAATAAAAGGGGTAAAAGCGGAAAATACTTTTCTGAGAAGTCTGCCTCCATCATAGTTACATCAGTGTAGGTTTTTTTTGTTTTTTTTTAAATATATTTATTGATTTTTTACAGAGAGGAAGGGAGAGAGATAGAAAGTCAGAAACATCGATGAGAGAGAGACATCAATCAGCCGCCTCCTGCACGCCCCACAGTGGAGATGTGCCCGCAACCAAGGTACATGCCCCCGACCGGAATCGAACCTGGGACCTTTCAATCCGCAGGCCGACGCTCTATCCACTGAGCCAAACCGGTTTTAGCTGTTTTGTTTTTTAAATG
>PVJN01008125.1:15922-58357 GCA_004026805.1 Lasiurus borealis
TTTTGGGGGGGGGGGGGGGTTTACCAGCTAGTGCCATCACAGTCAGAGAGAGGAGCCATCACGGCTTCGCTGGTCAGGAAAAGCAGCTTAACCAACCCTTTGCAGGCCCGCAGGCCAAGAGTTCAAACCGAGGAGGGCTGTGAGGTCGCCGTGATTGCAGGGTCCTTCCCGCGCCGGCTTTTAATAGGCACTTGCATTGTTCTCCGCGGACAAAATGAGCGCCGAGCTTCAGGAGGAAGTGGTCAGTCCAGTTTGGAGCCGCCTCAGCGAGCACGGTTCGGCTTCCTCGGGGCACAGCTCTGCCTTCCTGCAGCCGCTGGGCCAGAGCAAGCGAGGAGGCAGAGGGCAGGGTCCCAGCAAAGGGTCCCCCGCGCTCCAATCCTGAGCTTTTGTGACTGACTAGCCTCCAATTTCCAGGAAGGTAAAGCAAATGGAATGTTCTTTAGCTCAAAAACTTGGACTCTCGCTTTTTTTTTAAAATGAGGATCATACATACATTGGACATGGCTGTACAGATTTATCCATACATCAGTCAGTATCTGTTGAGCATCTATCTATTCCCTAAAAGGCACAGGGAACAAAGCAGATGGGAGAAAATCTCGCCATGCCCTGCAGCTACCTCCAGCCCGTCAGGTTCAAGGTGAGAAAACCACAGCCATCTGTGCAGGCACCTCGCCAGTTTCACACAGGAAGTAGCAAGCAGTCTTGCAGGAGGACCCTGCCAAACCCTCTCCCCACCCCCAGGAGATGCGAGGGGATGGGGCCAGGGAATGTTCTAGCCTCGCCTGTCATTTTTTCCTCCAGAGGAAAATTGTGCAACCTCTTGTTCGGTCCCACAGTCTGAATAAGTCTCAACTCTGAACATTTAAAAGAGAAAAAAAAAAAAAGAAAAGAAAAGGCAACAAAGCATTCCTTTAAAAGGAATCCTTGCTTTTTCAAGAAGGTGGACGTGGTCTGAAAATGGAAGCATGTGATTAGCATTTTACCACGGGATGGGAAACGTGGCATTTGTGAGGAGTCCCTCCGGACCACTTAATCATCCCAAGAAACAATCATCGAGACGTGAATGCCATTTACATGCAGAAGAGACGCACACTGTCTCGGTTTGGAAGAAGGGCTCACGGAAAACATGCCATGCCTACAGCCCCAGTGCTCCTCTCTCCATCCCTGGGAGAACACAGCCACTAAGGGTTTTCTTCCAAATCCACAGTAAAATTAAAAGTTAGCTCAGAGCCCTGTTCCATGCTGTCTGTGGCTGAAAGGTGATCTGGTAACATCTATTTAAAAAAAAGCATACACACACACACACACACACACACACATATATATAGACACATCAATTCCTACTTGTAAGAATTTATCTTACATATATGTCCATGGAATTATTTCACTGTGTAGTACAGGATCTGTACTGTAGACTTGTAATGAAAATACACTAAACATGCATTGATAAGGGGGAGAGGGTTTATTTAACCGATTCATACCATGAAAAACTAGGCAGCATTAAAAAAAAAAGTGAGGTAGATCTAGAGGTTGTGATTGAGAAGATGTCAAGATAGAGTAAGGACAAAAATGCATAGAAATAAAGTTTATAATATTTAGAACACGGATAAAAAATTTCTGAGATGATACAGAAAAATACGTTCAAGGTGGGAGCTGGACACTAACCTTTCTCCATTATTTTACTTTTTACCGCAGACCTGTACTAACTTTATTGAAGTAATTATATGTATGTTTAAAATGCGGTTTACATGGAAATAGTTTAAACAAAGATGAGGCTCCGGCCACAATCTTAAGCATGAGTATTGTTTCCTTTGGGATATCTTCTTCATCCTTCGGTGACTGGTTTCCCAGCAGAGAACCCACCAATTTAGGACCAAGAGCTTTAACAAGCCTTTTAATGGTCTGAAAACACTCTATTTGTAGCTAGAGATTTTTAGATGCCCTTTTAAAGGACACCGTTATTTTTTTTAATTTTAAAATGAGTATTTTTAATTTAAATTCTTTTTTGTTTGAAGTATTACATATGTCTCTTTTTCCCCCTATTGTCAAGACCATCTTTAAAAAAAATGTGATTTCTGTCTGGCCAGCAGTTAAACGCCAACCCAGGAACCCAGAGGTCACCGGTTGGATTCTCAGTCGGGGCACATGCCTAGGTTGCAGGCTCGATCCCCAGTAGCGGGGCATGCAGGAGCCAACTGATCAATGATTCTCATCTGTTTCTATCTCTCCTCCTCCCTTCCCCTCTGAAATCAATACAAATAAATTTTTAAAAAATACTATTTCTTCTCAGAGAACAGCCTGAGTGGGGAGCAAAGGCTCAGGGAAGGTCAGGCTGCCACTTATTCTGACTGCTGTCTGATCTTTGTGACTTGCTGCCTCTCCCCCGACAGGTCCCCCCACTCTCTCCGCCACCTTCCGCAGTCTGACACACCGTCTACTTCACGCCTTTATCTTCCTCACTGTCCCCACCAGAATGGGAGCTCCAGGAAAGAAGGACTGGACATTTTGGGGTGGGGGGAGGTGTCACTGCCTTTTCTTCAACATCTGGAATGGTCCACCGTTTACATTCAACAAGTTATCTATCAAATTAATGATTGAATTCGTGTGTATTATTTTAAAAACCCACCTGGCATCATTATTGAGAACAACAAGCTGACCAACTGTCAAGATATGTAATTAATTTCCTGTATCTTCGGTCCGCTAGCTATCAAAATACGAATGTACCGACTCTGCCCTGGTACAAACCGTCACGCGATTTATAACTGTGCTCGCTGCATAATTAGACCTCTTATCTAGCGCCTGTGCCTACGGTTTCAGTTCAATAAAGCACTCTCTCATCTCCTGGACCGCGGGAACCCGACATCCACTGATGCTTGTTATCCTAAACCAGAAAGGAAATCCTCTTAGCAGCACATAAGGTTTGCATATTTTAGAAGTAACCACTGGGCCCTAGCTGGTTTGGCTCAGTGGATAGAGCGTCAGCCTGCAGACTGAAGGGTCCGAGGTTTGATTCCGGTCAAAGGCACATGCCCAGGTGGTGGGCTCAATCCCCAGCGGGGGGCATGCAGGAGGCAGCTGATCAATGATTCTCTCTCATCACGGATGTTTCTCTCTCTCCCTCTCCTTTCTTCTCTGAAGTCGATAAAAATATATTTAAAAAATAGATAAAAGAAAGCATCTGAAGCACAGGCATCTTAGCCGATCCCTTCCCCTCACCCAACCACCACCCACTGCCGACGAGCTTCCCGGCAGCATTCACAGATCTGTCCCGACACGGGCCCCCTGTCCCCCCTGCACCAGCTTAAACAACTGCGTAGCTGGATTCTCCCTTCACTGTTCAACGCAACTGCCCACAGGGACAAACGGGGTAACAGACGTGCTCTGAGGGGCATGAAACGTGATACAAGCAGAAAGACGCAAAGTTAATATTGATACAAAAATATCTGTAAACATATTTAGACAGACTTGTCCAAAAGATGTGACAAAGTTATTGATTACAACCGTTTGCTTTTCTTATGCAATGTGAGACTTTTTTTTTTTTTTTTTTTATCACAAAGCCTGAATACGAGAAATCTAACTTTCACCATGAATCCTGATGCGCTTCCACGCTGCTACTGTGATAATGCCTGGGATGACTTCGTGCTGACCTCAGTCTGGCCAGCCTAGACTGTGGGTGTGAAGTCAATGCGTCGTTTTCATTAGTGAATTCCTACTGTCAGAATAAGTATAGAGTCTAACTGTATATTACCCTATCTAATAAAAGAGTGATATGCAAACTGACCATATCTCCGCTACACTAACTAGCCACACCCACCAGCCAATCAGAGTGAGTATGCAAATTAACCCAACCAAAGTGACTACAGCCACAGAGAGTGCAGGAAAAAGGCCTGGGTTGCCCCTGGCGATGGAAGAAGCCAAGCTTTGTGCAAAGCCTGGCCTGCTTAAGGCAATAGAGTTTCTATGGCTGTGAGAACAGAAAGCTTGGCTCCCCTCCAGGTTACAGTTTCAATTGTAGAAGATAAATAAATCCCAGATACCAGCGCCTCCACTTGGGTTGCTGGGGGTTGTGGCCGGCCTGCAAACCACCACAGGCCCCTTGCCCAGGCAGCCCCATCCCCCAAGGGAACACCCACCCTGATCCAGGACACCCTTCAGGGCAAACCAGCTGGTCCCCACCCATGCCCCAGGCCTTTATCCTATCTAATAAAAGAGTAATATGCAGATTGACCATCACTCCAGCATACAAGATGACTGCCCCCATGTGAACACAAGATGGCCACCACAAGAAGGCCAGCAGGGGAGGGCAGTTGTCAGGGACAAGGCCTGCAAGGGAGGGGAGTTGGGGTTGATCAAGCCTGCAGGGGAGGGCAGTTAAAGATGACCAGGCCAGCAGAGGAGGGAAGTTGGGGGTGACCGGGCCTCCATGGAAGGGCAATTGGGGGTGACCAGGCCCACAGGGTAGAGCAGTTAGGGGCAAACAGGCTGGCAGGGGAGCAGTTAGGCATCAATCAGGCTGGCAGGGGAGTGGTTAGGGGGTGATCAGGCTGGCAGGCAGAAGCAGTTAGGGGCAATCAGGAAGGCAGGCAGGTGAGCAGTTGGGAGCCAATAGTCCTGGATTGTGAGAGGGATGTCAAACTACATGTTTAGGCCTGGATCAGGCCTAAACGGGTAGTCAGACATCTCTCAAGGAATCCCAAATTCGAGAGGGAGCAGGTTGAGCTGAAGGACACCCCCTCCTTGTGCACAAATTTCATGCACCGGGCCTCTAGTGTCAATATATAATATTAGAGGTAGACGCTACACTCTGGTTTCAAGTATCTTCCGCATGAACTAATTCTACCTCTCCTATTAGTAATAGGAGGCATGAAGGGTTATATTTCAGAGATGCAGTAAAAGTGAGTAAAGACTCATGGGAGTGAAAGAGAATTATTCAATAACAGCCCTAAAGCAAGCGGCCTTGGTTAGTGATGAGAAGCTGAATGAAGGGCTTCTCACATTTCATGCCAGTGGTTCTATACATTGGTTCTGCAGACAGAGCCATACGTAGGAGCAGTAGTAAGAAATAATTTGCTTTAAGGATACTTTCTTATGGATCTGGGAATCCAAATTCTGAAATGCATTTCCATTGAATAACTGGATCACAAAAGAGGAATCGTCATAACAGTGTAATCATTTTAGTTCAAAAACGTCTAGGTTAGGTGTCATCTTTATACTCATCGATCCTTGGAGGCTCCCTTTTCCTACCTCCACTAACGGGTTTCTAGAGCCTTGGACAATCAGCTTCTGCTTCCCACCAACCTCATGTCCTGTTTCCCCTGCCTGTTCCACGGAAGTGTGGCAAGCTGGTCTTATACCCTCTTCCCTAAGCCTCTGTTCCGCCTTAGTGTCTTCTTAACCTGCAAAGCCCCTTCCTCCTCAGTTCTTGCCACACCTCAGACGTGAGCTCAAGTCCCATCTTCTTGAAAGTCTTCTCTGAGCCCTCCATCTGCTCTCATTCATTCTCCTTCCGGAAGCCTTTGCAAGCACTCATCTTCTAGGCAGCCCGATTTCCTAGCTTATCCCATCCATGCGTCATGTATGTTTTTTGTTTGTTTGTTTGTTATTCCTCACCCAAGGATATTTTTCCATTGATTTTTATTGAGTGGGAGGGGAGAGACAGAGAAACACTGAAGTGAGAGAGACACATCGATGGGTTGCCTCCTGCATGTGTCCCAACCAGGGATTGAGCCTGCAGCTGAGATACGTGCCTTCGACCGGAATCGAAACCACAACTCTTCAATCTGCATATTACTCTTTTTTTTTTAGATAGGATGGAGGTCTGGTGGCCTGGGTTAGGGGCCTGTGGTGGTTTGCAGGCCTATTGATGCCTAACTGCTCCCCTGCCAGTCTGTTTGCCCCTAACTGCCCTCCCCTGCAGGCCTGGTCACTCCCAACTTCCCTCCCTTGCAGGCCTGGTCCCTCCCAACTGCCTTCCTATGCCAGCAAGTTTTGACATCTATTATATCCTGTGCAACAACTCTAGTCAGTCCCAAGGCCGATGCTCTATTTACTGAGGCAAACAGGCTACAGCCGAGGTCGGCAAACTGCGGTTCTCGAGCCACGTGCGGCTCTTTGGCCCCTGGAGTGTGGTTCTTCCACAAAATACCACGGCCTGGGCGAGTCTATTTTGAAGAAGTGGCATTAGGAGAAGTTTAAAAAAATGTGGCTCTCCAAAGAAACTTTAATCGTTGTCCTGTTGCTATTTGGCTCTGCTAATTAATGAGTCTGGCTAATTAATGACCACTGGGCTAGGGCAGTGTCATGTGTTTTTTAAAAAAATATATTTTATTGATTTTTTACAGAGAGGAAGGGAGAAGGATAGAGTTAGAAACATCAATGAGAGAGAGACATCGATCAGCTGCCTCCTGCACGCCCCCTACTGGGGATGTGCCCACAACCAAAGTACATGCCCTTGACTGGAATCGAACCTGGGACCTTTCAGTCCGTGGGCCGGTGCTCTATCCACTGAGCCAAACCGGTCTCGGCGTGTGTGTCACGTGTTTTAACCTTATCTTCCTCCACAGACCCGAGGAGCTCTGAGAGCAAACGTCAGGAGTTGCTGTTTCTGAGAAGCAAAGAGCTGAGGCCATTAAATCCAGCGCTCATCAACACCAGCTGGCAGGTGGCCGATGAGGTCCACCACAGCACTGGTTACATCCCGAGAGAGCGGCGGGTCAGGGCTGGCCAACACGGGGACTCCCGGTTCACGGGCCGACCCAGCCCTCTGCGGAGTAATCTGTCTTGTGGAATGTTTGCACAATGGGAGGGGAAAAGGAAGAAGATAGGAGCCCAGGAAAATGTGCAGAAAAAGAAAATCCTCTTTGGCCACATCCTACTCGAACCGAGGTTAAATATTTCCTGTTTTCAAGTGAGAGCTATCAGAAGTTTCCCATCAGAACACACCACAGACTGACTTGTAACAGATGCTTTGGCCTTAGGGGTACTCATTTTTTAGATAGAAAAATGTTGGTGACAGTAACTTTTCTTTTATATATATATATATATATATATTTTTTTTTTTTTTAATTGATTTTTTACAGAGAGGAAAGGAGAGGGGTAGAGAGTTAGAAACATCAATGAGAGAGAGAGAGACCATCAATCAACCGCTTCCTGCACACCCCCTACTGGGGATGTGCCTGCAACCAAGATACATGCCCTTGACGGGAATCGAACCCGGGACCTTTCAGTCCGCAGGCCGACGATGCTCTATCCACTGAGCCAAACCGGTTTTGGCGACAGTAACTTTTCAATGGAACTCTCTACTCTGAAAATGCCTACTGACAAGCAATACTTGCACAGGAGTGAGAGGGGAATTCATGTTGGCACCTGTCACATGCGACAGCCAAGTCCAAGAGAAACCCAGGAGAGGACACACACAGAGTGCTGGAAGGGCGAGAGGTTTTAACACTGCCCATCACAGCTACAGAAGAACAAGAGTTCCCTTCAGGAACATATCTGATCAGGACACACCCACAGATTATGCCTTACAGCTTCGGTTCTCAACCTTCCTAATGCTGCGACCCTTTAAGACAGCTCCTCATGTGGTGGTGACCCCCAACCATAAAATGATTTCCGTTGCTACTTCATCACTGTAATCTTGCTACTGTTATGAACTGTAATGTAAATATCTGATATGCAGGATGTATTTTCATTGTTACAAATTGAACATAATTAAAGCACAGTGATTAATCACAAAAACTATGTAATTATAGATTGTGAAATATTTATTTCTAATTACAAATAAATGAAATTTTGTCTTGAATCGTGGTGTAGCATGGGTAACAGTCTTCATAGGACAACAGTAAACTACATTGCTACATTTTGCTACACCGAGGAGCGGTGTGTTGGTTCCTAAGACCATGGGAAATAGGTGTTTTCCAATAGTCTTAGGCGACCACTGTGAAAGGGTTGTTCGACCCCCAAAGGGGTCACGACCCACAGGTTGAGAACCGCTGCCTTAGAGCTTTATCCGGAAAGTGGAATGGAGGGTAGCCTAACGAAGCCTGCATACTTTTAATTCATTAGACATTTATGTGAACACCTGCTGTGTCCAAGTGTGTGCATGGGAACACGTGTGAGCGCATGCATGCCCACAAGAGAGCTGCAGGTAGGGGGAGGGAGGGAGGAAGAGCGAGAGGAACAGAGAGGGTTGCCAAGAGAGAGAGAAATCTGTGCTTGGCAGGTACCCAATCCCGAGAACTGATCCGGAGGACAGAAACAGAGAGCAGACCTACCCTTAGGTGGCTCATGACCCAAGGGACTAGGACTCTTCCAACAAGCTTTCAACTTCTGCCCCCTCCCTTCTCGTTGCCATGCGATGCACTGTGTATAACTGGGGAGTGCAGTGTGGGATGAGGCATCTCGCCACACATTCACGAGGGAATTACAGTCAACCACTCCTTGGTGGAGTCTACTTCCTGGGGAAAGCAGGGCCCAGGAAGCAGGTCTAGCTCAGTGCTGGGGCTGACCGGCAGACCCCGAGCGACAGACGCACTGATGACTCTGGCACACGTTTCTGTGAAAGAGAGGCTAAGGGGTTGTTTTGCTTTAGGAACAAAAAGCCTCGTTCGGCTTTTATTGTCACAACAGCGTGAACTAAAATTAACCTCTAGATACAGTTAGCCGGGTGAGCATCCTGGAGAAAGCACCTGCATCTGTAATGTCTTTCAAACAAGGACGTTTTGAAGTCTAAATGTAAAGATTCTAGTAAAATATCCAGATGGGGAGGGCAGGGGGGTCAGACTTGTTTGGAAAAGTCAAGGCAGGAGCGGCCGCCTTCGGCAAGGTCCCCCAGAGGCCTCGGACCTCGCAGACTTTCTAACCAGCTGCCCCGCAGCTCAGCCCTTCCAAAACTCTGGCAGTTCACCCGGGCCTGGCCTTACAGGCTCAGGAGAATGTCAGCCTCCCTGTCAGGGTCAAGTGCGTTACCTCCATCACTGCCGGTCCTGGAGTCCGAGGCCAGGCTGTCCGTGGAGCCCGTGGTGAAGCTGACGTGGACGCTCCGGAAGGACGGGCTGAGGCTCTCTGCGGAGCCCTGGCTCACTTTCTCCAAGTCAGAGCTGCTCTTGTTCATTTTTAAGAGGTGCCTGGAAATTGGGGGAGAAACAATGGAAGTGATTAATTTAGTTTCAAGTGAAAAAACCACGTCGACTGACCGTGAACGCACTATGCTCTCTCTTGAAACCTGACCGATGGCGGCAAGTTTTGAAAAAAAATGACTTTGGGAGGAGAGAGAACAGGGGCTCTTTTGAAACCGTATGCACATCCGTGGCAGGGGATCTCTCGGATGGCTAGGAGAGGTGCATGTATTCAGTTTAGGCAAACGCCAAAACCATGATTTGGGAGCAACTGCCTTCATCTTCTGACACATTTATGTCATCTATTATATCCTGGGCAATAACTCTACAAAGAAAAATAGAATATTACCTTACAAGCCAACGTATAGAGATATTCAGACTGGGTAGCTTTTGCAAGATCACAAAACACGTGAATTGCAAATCAAGATTAAAAACATATGATTTCTTTTTTGCCTGGTACTCTCTTGACATAGCTTCAAAGAGTCTAGGTTGTTCCTTGGAATTAAGAGAAACTTCATTAAAAATTTTTTTTTTAAATTTTTATTTTAACATTTTTTATTGATTTTTTTTTTTTTTTACAGAGAGGTAGAGGAATAGAAAGTCAGAAACATCTATGAGAGAGAAACATTGATCGGCTGCCTCCTGCACACCTCCTACTGGAGATGTGCCCGCCACCAAGGTACATGCCCTTGACTGGAATCGAACCTGGGACTCTTCAGTCCGCAGGCTGACGCTCTATCCACTGAGCCAAACTGGTCATGGCTCATTTAAATTTTAACCAGACTTCTCATGCAATGCTTAGTCAAGAACCATGTTAACATAACCGTTATGCTAGAACTATGGAATACGCCTGCCCTTCGGCTTCCAATGAAATCTTTTTGTTGCATTTCTAAGACAACATTACCAACATCCCAGGGACAGGAATTCCAAGTTCACAACAAAGGACTTCGCCTTGGAGAAAACGGTTCCATTATTAGGTAGGGTGTTTAGTTTATTGATTCCTCCTCCCCTCTTTCCAAGGGCTGCATGAATATTCACTCAGACCTGACATTTTCACCACAGAGGGAGACAGAGTCCCATCGATCCAGGGCCTCCCCTGCGGGTGGTAACCCCGATTTGTCGGAACTGATATTTCCTGATGACATTCTTGCTCCCCGGACAGCAGATCTATACCTCGCTATCTGCTGGGGGAAATACACAATGCCGGATTGATTTGGCATCAGGACTGCCGTGTTTAATGCATGTGACCTTCCAGTCAAAAACCCATTGATTGTTCTTTGGCTCAGCACGGCCAGGCCCTGGGTTGCTCTTCATAATCACTGGAACTCTTTGTTCATTAACAGAGAAGTTTAGAGAAAGTGTGTGGGCTACCAGAAAAAGTGCTTTCTAGAAACCTCTCTCTCTCTCCATCTTCAGCCTTGAGAACGACCAGGAAACATGTTTTTAAAGCTGTGAAATACAAGTGTGACATGGATGGCAATAGTATGACTACCAGTATTTTTATACAGTGGTACCTCGAGATATGAGTTTAATTCGTTCCGTAACCTTGTAACCTTGAGGCGTGGGAAACTATGAGACGCTTGAGTCGAGGTAAACTGGTGGGCATGTGGAGGCGGCTGATCCATGTGATTACTCCTATCTCAAATGTTGCTCGTATTTCAAAGCAAAAATTGCTTGCTTGATGGCTCGTATCTCAAAAATCTCGTATGTTAGGGCACTCGTATCTCAAGGTACCACTGTATTTCAATGTCACGGTAGGAATCCTGGAAATATCAAATCCTTAGGAAGGGATGTAGTAAAATACAATCATAGAGGTTTCCTACAATATTTTGATCCCCATCAGAGCCATCATAATGGCTTCTCAGACGACGCCAGAATAAGAAGATGTGAACAGCAACAACTCCCTCGTGTAGGAGAGAAGCCAACTCTAAGGCAGCCCAACTACCCACCCCCTCCAGAGTGGCCTCCGCTGTCTCTGGGGTCTTCAGGCCCAGAAAACTGCTGAGAGAGAAATTCCAGCACCATCGCTGTTGAGCTGACACAGCCCCCATTCCACAAACTTAAGAAAAACTCTCAAATGACATGTACTGTATTTTTCGGCGTCTAAGACGACCCCCAACTTTTCCAGTTAAAATAGTATCGAGTCTGGGATATACTCGCCCTATAAGACAACACCCAGCATATAAGACGACCCTCGACTTTTGAGAAGATTTTCCTGGGTTGAAAAGTCGTCTTATATGCCGGAAAATATGGTATATAACTAGATAAAACTAAAAAACACACAAGTGTATGTATGAGTACACACACATACACACACTGATAATTTAAAGTAAGAGCAACCATTGAGAGAAAAGAGGGAACTCCACAGGGTGGAATCTGTGTCTGCGTTTATAATAAGGCCCCAGGGGAGGCACTACACAATAGGCTTCAACGCCAAGTGCATGCGTGCTGGGAGTGTAGGTCAATAGTCTCTATCGGGTGAAGGAAGCATTTCTATGCAGGTTTTTGAAGTGTTTCATATTCCTAAGTCATGTATAGTTATTGAACTTGATCGAATGTTTGTCCTGCATCGACACAAAAATCATTGTCTCCCCTCCTTTATTCTGTTCACGTGATGAGTCCCATTAACACTTCGTGCACTTTGCATACCCTTAACTGACTGCACATGGCTGGATTCAGTGTGACTAGTATTTAACTGAAGATTTTTATTTACATTTACACATTCAAATGTGAGGTTAGCTAACCAAGCTTTCTTTCTTGTACTCACCTTGTCTAGTTTTGGTATAAAGGTTAAATCAGAGTCATAACATGAATTGGGTAACGTTTTCTCTTTTCCATGATATGATGTAGTTTATATAAAATAGGGATTATGTGCTTCTCGAAAGAATGCTATAATTCCAATGTCCATCATAAAGAAGTGGTTATGTTGTAGTATAATCTTCCAATGGAATCTTATATAGTATTAAAAAAATAAATGGACTTGGTTTTCATGTACCGACGTGAAAACTATGCTTAAAATGAGTATTACAAGTAGCATTCAAAAGACTCAAGTAAAGTATACAAGTGGTATTAAGTAGATATACCATTTGTATACATTTTTAAAGCAATGTTATAAAGTTTTTCTATGTCACCTATATGTCATATAGTGGCAATAATACTCATAAAGTTCAAGTCAGTGATTACTCTGGGTAGCAAGGAGAAAATGAAATGGAAATCAGGTAAGGAGGGATTTTTCCACCATACCTGTAATATTTTATTTTAAAAACCTAACATAATGGCAAAATGTTAATACTTGAAAAATCCTAGGGAGATACATGAAGGTCTGTGAAATGACTTTTTGAACTTTACTGGACGCTTGAGATACGGCATGAACCGAAAATGAACACTTCTAGGAGCAACAACAATCACTAGTGCCCAGATGAGCCCAGGGATGGCCACTCTGCTGACCTGTTGGTGAGCCTCCACAGGGCACGGAACACAGGGATGACCCAGTGGGATTTCCGTGAGGCCCCCAGCGGGACTGACCCATCACAGAACAGCCTCGTGGGTGAAAAAGGTTATTTCTCAGTCCTGGTCACTCTTCTGAGACTCTGGGGTTGAGCCGAAACCGGTTTGGCTCAGTGGACAGAGTGTCAGCCTGTGGACTGAAAGGTCCCAAGTTCGATTCCAGTCGAGGGCATGTATCCTGGTTTCGGGCACGTCCCCAGTAGGGGGCATGCAGGAGGCGGCTGATCAATATGTCTCTCTCATCTATGTTTCTGGCTTTCTATCCCTTTCCCTTCCTCTCTATAAAAAATCAATAAAATATATTAAAAAAAAAAAGACTCGGGTTGAGTTCTCTGCATCGCGTCACTGTTTTGAAGACTCACTAAGTGAATGCAGACAAAACCGGAGCATTCCTATGACTGCAGGATGAGTCCTCCGCAGACCGCGTGTGCGTGTGCGTGTGTGTGTGTGTGTGTGTGTGTGTGTGTAGGGAAGTGGGGAGCCTCCCGGAGCAGACTTGGGTAAATCTTAGTCTCTGAGCCACAATGTCATGTCGTCATGGCTTCTGGGGACATTACTGCTGTTCCTCTATTGGAAGAGGCACAGAAGCCCAGGACCCCACCAGTCACGAACAGGCACTCGGAATGCTCAGGTGAAAATGGGGAGGGGATGGGGTGGCCCCTTTTCTTAAGAGCAAAATCTTGGGAGTGATGACTCAGAAATCTCCCACCCTGGAAACCCATGTCATCCACACTCTTGGGGAATGTAACCTGAGCATGAACAAAGCCACCTCAGATTTAAAAACGACAGGGGAGGCCCGCCACCCCTCTCGAGCCTGACATCGAGTTGTCTTGTGCCTTCAATCTGGGGGTGCAAGAGATTCCTCAAAAACAAAACAACAAAAACAAAACAAATCTCTGGAAAGAGCTTAATATTGCAAAGCTGACTCTCTGGGTCTCCTAGAGCCTTCTGCGAGACCCAGGGCCCAGAGGCAATCCGAATACACGCAAAACGCACCCCACGGCTGCACTCCGGTTCCTCTCGGGGCGCTTTCCCCTGGTTCCTGGCCGTGTGTTTTCCACAAAACGGGCGCAGACCACCTGCACGATGGAACCTGATGTCATGTCACTGAAGGAAGTGGTTTCAATGGGCGAAGCCTCACGCGCGCTGGTCCTTCCTCTCCGGGCGGTGAGTAACGCTCTTATCGGGGCAGGGGGCCCGCGGCCCCGCACAGATGTCTTTGCCCCGCAGAGTGATAAAGGCCTCGTTCCTGCCCACACTTCCTCTCCTGCCTCCCTCCCCACCCCCCGACCCCGTCCATGAGCCCCCGGCACAGGCGAGGAGGATGGCATGGCCGGCCTGAGAGCCCCCGAGCCGGGCAGCTGCTGGCCCGTGTTTTCAGCACGGCCTTTCCCCCCATTGTCCTCAGAGAAAGGGACCTGGCCAGGGCTCTCCCCGCTGCATGGGGAGAAAGCTGGGAAAAAAAAAAAAGAAAGAAAGAAAAAAAAAAGAACCCAGGCGGAAGAGCCATCTGCCAGACTTCCTCATCTGTAGGAACAGCCTCTTCTAAAAATACCCCTGAGCTTTCGGCATGTCCGAAGCATGTCCGAATTCTTACCGGAGGTCGTCCGGTGTGTGTGTGGGGGGGGCTGTGCAGGCTCCCAGGGCTGCGGGAACACTCGTTTGGGGGTGCGATTTCAAGTGAACCTGGGGCAGGTTTTCCTGTTCCCTGCCCTCGCCCGGGGTGAGTCCACGGACACCAGGCGGAGTGCTTTTAGCCTCGGGAGCAAAAGATACAAAAATCCAAGCGATGCCCGTGAGCAGCTTTAGACTGGCTCTGCAGATCCGGGACACACGCCGACCACCACCACGTTCTTGTGGGCCGGTCAAGTTCGCTGCTAAGTTTAGGGGGGACTCGAGGAAGAACTATGGGGTGGCTCTGAGGACGTATAAACAGGTTAGAAAACTCTCTGTGCACGGAGAACACCACCAAGAAGCAAACAGAATGGGTTGAAAGGCAAGTCGACCAGGTCGCGCCGAAACCAAAGAATGAGAAGGTCTTACCATCCTAGATCCGGCCCGAGGCGCCGTCCTCGCCGGCCTGGCCTCCCCGGGCGCTGGGACAGGCGAGCCCGGGCTGCAGGGTCCTGAGGAGGAAGGGCCGGCCGGCGGCAGAGGCGGCCGAGTGGCTTGTCAGCCCGCTGTGAATCACACTCAGTTCCTCTCTGACTTTTCTGCAAAATGCACTTCCTGCAAAACCACAGGAAGGTGGGGAAGGCGCTGCGGCGGTGACCTGCGGCATCCCGCCCCCAATGGTCGCACCGGCTCCCTCGGAAGGAGGGATTCAAACACCCTCAGCAATGCGAGGACTTCCATCCTGTTTAACCTCTAAACAGTTAGCCGCATCCTAAGGTCAGCATCCCTAACCGACGCACGCTGAGACACCAGGTCTGCCTGGTGAGTAAGAGCACCCTGTTTGGAACTTACGCCGGTGTCACCTGTAGTGTGTCCCCCGTCCTGGCTATCCTGAACACCACCCCAGGTTTTTCTTTTTCTTTTTTAAATATACTTTATTGATCTCTTACAGAGAGGAATGGAGAGGGATAAAGTTAGAAACATCGATGAGAGAGAAACACCCATCAGCTGCCTCCACTGGGGATGTGCCTGCAACCAAGGTATATGCCCTTGACCAGAATCGAATCTGGGACCTTTCAGTCCGCAGGCCGACGCTCCATCCACTGAGCCAAACCGGTTTGGGCCATCCCAGGTTTTTCAGCAAATAAACATGGACTACTGTGTGCCCAGCACCGTGTTAAGTGTTGGGGATATATACCAGTGGGTGGAGCAGACACCAACCCTTTTAATTTGTCAAGCTCCTCAAAAAAAGTATACAGAGGGTTCAACCACAGCCTCAGACAATATCTGCAGCCTCGGGTAGAACATCCTGATTCCAAATCTGTCCAAAATACTGCTCTCTCTCTCTGTTTTTTTAAAATATTTTATTGATTTCTTACAGAGAGGAAGGGAGAGGGATAGAGAGTTAGAAACATCGCTGAGAGAGAGGCATCGATCAGCTGCCTCCTGCACGCCCCCTACTGGGGATGTGCCCACAACCAAGGTACATGCCCTTGACTGGAATCGAACCTGGGACCTTTCAGTCCGCAGGCAGATGCCCTATCCACTGAGCCAAACCGGTTTCGGCCAAAATACTGCTCTCTTGAGACGCTGGCCGACGGCACAGTCCCACCCGGAGCTCCTGCGAGGATTCTCAACCTCAGCCACCACCCTGCACCAACCCAGGTCCTTCCTGGCAACAAAAACACACATTCCCGACTTCCTCTGATGATCCGGCTTTCAAATACTCCCTGCCCCCATTGTTTATCCAGGAGAACACACGCCCGGATTTCTTGTTTGGAAAGCAAATTATATCACAAATTAATCTACTACTACTACTACTCGCCCTCGGAAATCCTTTGCTCCAATCGGGCTAGGCTCTCACTGTCCCCAAAGCTCTCCGTGTTCTGCTCCATTCCCCACGCTGACTCGGGAGACCATCCCCTCTCTCCTTCCAAGCATCTCCATCCCCAAGACTCAGACTCAGTATCACGTGCCTGCAAAGCCCTCTCCAGCCATTTCAGTCGGCTGCCTTGCCTGTCCCCTCTGGAACTCACACTGAACTGCACCTGACTCACGTCGCTGAGCATTCAGTTGGAATCCTGGCGAGATTATTCTAATCGTCTCAGGTGAATGCAGGGAGTTTCATCCTGTTTAATCTCTACTATTTACTACCTCCCTCCCCCATTATAAACCGTCTCAGGAGCTGTGTCACAGCCAGGACATGACGGAACACAGAGTCATTATTAAACGCTTCTTGCTTAAGTGTATCTGCCTGTTTTAGTAACTCGGTGGCATCTGAGAGGATAAATGTTTCCTTTAAGAAAAAAAAAATTATACTTGTCCAGCAAAGCTTGCAAAAGGCAGGAACACTGAGCAAACACCAACCCCCAGGAAAGCTGGGTTCAATAGCAGGATCCTTCCTCTGGCTACAAAATACCACAGCCCCGGAATATCCTGAATTGGCACAAAGCTTGTCGTTTTTGTTGTTGTGTTGTTGTTTTCTGGGACATGAGAGGAGAAAAGCAGATAAGGAAGCTGGACAGGTTTTTACTGCCTCTATCTTTGGTGTTCTGAGATGACAACGCCAAGGGGATCATTTAGCAAGCGTCCAAGTGCCACCTCCAAGGACTAGTATTAAGTCCAGTCTGCTCTGGGGGCATCTTTCCCCACTGATCCCTCAGTGACAAAGATAGGAAGTCAGTTTGGCTGTTGATCAAACTCGCTCTTTGGCGCAGGCCTACTAATTTGCATGGCAGTTAGTGCGCTGCTGACTGCGGGGCTCTATAAGCTGAAAAGCCCTTTGGTTCAACCTGAAGATGAATAAGCTTTTTTCTTTTTAAAAAAATATATTTTATTGATTTTTTTACAGAGAGGAAGGGAGAGAGAGAGAGAGCTAGAAACATCGATGAGAGACATCGATCAGTTGCCTCCTGCACATCCCCAGTAGGATGTACCGAAACCAAGGTACATGCCTTTGACCGGAATCGAACCTGGGACCTTTCAGTCCACAGGCAGATGCTCTATCCACTGAGTCAAACCAGTTTCGGCTGAATATGCTTTGCATTCAGGGGAAACCACTTAAAAACAGAGCTAAAGCTGAACTTGTTTTTAAAGATAGAAAAGACCCATATAGAAAAGACCCACACATGTATAGTTTAGTAGTAGTTGGTTTTGGTCAAGGATAAAAATGCTTAAATTGGTCAAGTGGAAATTTGTAGGCATTTGCCCGGCTACATACAGATCTCCTTTGGCATGGAGAGGTACCATTATTTTTAAAAGATGGCCTTGCTGGTCTCAGAAAATCAGAGTTTGTTTAACTGTGGCCCAGTCTGCGTGGTTACGTACTGTCCTCAAGCAGCTCTGGGGCAGGAGAGGGGCCAGCAAATGTTTGCCGTTGTCCAGGATGGAGAGGTTTCAGCTAAGGCTGAGCACAGGGAGAGGCAGCTGCGGGGAGCAGGTACGAGGGCAGGAAACCCCATCCCCAATTCATACACTGTCATCGCTAATGAAACCGCTGAAGCACCAGGAGTTCTTAAGAACCAGGAAGCTCTTACATCTGTTCACACAAGGGGCAGATGGGAAGGACATGAAAAGAAAGAGATGAATAGCAAATGGAGGTACAGACAGAGCAGCTGCAATCTGGAGGGCCCCCCCCCCACCCCACCAGCTGCCCAGCCCCCAGGCTGCTTCTGTGTGGGAGGACCCTCAGGAGCATCTGGGAAGGACAGCCGGGAGAGCACTTGGATAGCATCCCAGGTGGACCGCAGTCACCCAGGAAGCCAGCCCATGGCTGTGGTGGCGAAGAGCGTGAGCACTGGGGCTCTGACGCCTGGCTTTAGGTCCCGGCTCCACTGCTTTTGTGGGCTGTGCGCCTCGGAAAAAGCTCTTCACCTCTCTGTGCTTTCAGCTTCCCATCTGTAAAATGGGGATAACCACACTTTGGGGGCCGATAGGAAGGTTCATTGGGTTCACTGAGTTAACCTTTAACGAGTGCTACAAACAGCACCGGGTATAGAGAAGGTGTTAAGTTATGTAGAAAGATGAATGTAGTAGATGGATGGATGGACAGATGGAAAGACGGACGGATGGACAGACGGTCGGATGGATGAAGAAAGAGAGAGGAACAGAGACACCGAAAGGCAGAGACAGACAGAAGACTTCAGCAGCCTCCAGTAAACCCGTAATTCCTTGTGTGACCTGGATAGAAGCCAAAAACAGCAGATGGGGTCGAGACCTCGCTCTTTCCTGGTACCTCCACTTTTATCAGGTCTTGGAGGAGACTCGAAGAAGAAAGGTAATCAAGGTGATGCTTTTGATCGCATGCATTATTCTCAAATGACAAGGGAGAATGGATCTGCCCGTCAACCAGACCCCACTATGAATCTACATTATCAAGAGCTTGATAATTTCCAGTGTAACCCCAGGTTCAGCGGCTGGCATACTCCTCAAGTGACCAGGTTGCTGAGCTCCATTATACAAAAGTTTAGAAACAGAATAACCTCTCTTATTCTCTAGCTTGCCTCCCCTCTTCCCCCTCCTCCACATCCTCTCTGCCAACACACAGAAGGCTCTGGTGAGCGACTCAACCAAAATGTTAGCAAGTTGTTATCCGCCAACTTGGGACTTGCTGCCGTTCTAGTCCCGACCCATTCCTGTTGGAACCCATCCACCGAGACGATCTGTGCCTGACCAAAATCCTTTTGTTTCTAGACTATTGGTTTTGGCAACCGCACTTTCGGAATTCTCTCTCTCTCCTCCTCTTGACTCAGCAAATGCTTCAAGCATACTTTGTTGACCCAGACCTCGAGCCCAGCTATTTGGCTTTGGAAAAACTTACATTAGACTTCATTGCTACCCTCCTGGCTTGGGAGATTCAAGCTACTTGTAACAAAGCTACTAGGATCATCTACTTCTCCACTCCCACTCTCGTCCAGCCTGCGGCCCAGGACAGGTCTTCAGCACTCTCTCACCTACTTCATCTCCCTCTCCTCAGCCTGGGCTGAAACCTCCCCACCCAAATCCCCGCATCACCAGCCAGATCTCATTTCAGAAGGTTCCTAGACACCAGCTGTGAGTCTTACCATTAAACTCAAGTCTATCATTATCCATGTGGAGACAGCATTAGAGCACCCTGGGTAAGGGCTTCATCCCCCAAGACTGCCCTCCACTGCGGACACCAAACTCAAGTCCAAGTTGTCGCTTGTGCTTCTGACGGACCGGCTATAGAACTAGGGTTCCCCAAACACCCCTCCTGGAGTTCGATGAATATGCTAGAGCAGCTCTCGGAACTCAGAGAAAAAAAATCCCTGAAAAGGACATAACTCAGGCACAGCCCGGCGGAAGAGGTGAAGAGGGCAAGGTATGGGAAAAGGGCGCGGGGCTTCCATGCCCTCGCAGAGCGTGCCACGCTCCCCGCACTGCCATGTGCTCACCAACCTGGAAACTCTCCAAACCATGGCCTTTCGGGTCTTCTCGGAGGCTTTATCGCACAGGCAAATGGATTCGATCATCAACCATTGGCAACCGATTCAACCGCCAGTCCTTCTGCCCTCCGGGAAGGTTGGGGGATGGGCTGAAAGTTCCGGCCCCTTCATCACAATGGTCGCTTCCCGGGAAACCAGCTCTCTTTGTAGATCCAAAAATCACCTCATTACATAATAAAAGACACCCTTATGGTTCCTGGGAATTCAGCACTTAGGAAACAAAGGTTTTAGGAGTTCTGGGATAGAACCGGGGAGGAAGACCAAATATGTAGTATTTCTTATTATAAATCTCCATGTCACATGGGGTCACTCCAAACATCTTCCACCTCCACTTTGGTACCACGCAGTCCAGTGCTTCTCTAGCAAAGTCCACAGCCAGGCAGACTGGCGCCACTTCTAGCTTCTCTCAAGTAATCCTCTGTCTCTCCATCTTTGTAGTTACTTTAAATGCAGAGGTGAGATAACCATATGCCTCAATTAATTATATACTTTCAGGTTAACCTGCACTATTTTAATTTTTCTCTTCATCTCCATCTTTAATTCTTTCCCAATTCCCCATTCTCAGGTACTCATACTATATTTCCTTGGATAAATACGCTTGAGTTTATCTTTAAAAAATATGTATATGCTCCAAGTCACTCATCATCGAAGAGGTGCAAATCAAAATGACACCGAGGTACCATCTCACACCTGTCAGGATGGCTATTATCAACATAGCAACAAATGCTAAGTGCTGACCAGGATGCTGCGGAGAAAAAGGAACCCTCGTGCACTGCTGGTGGGAATGCAGACTGGTGCAGCCACCGTGGAGAACAGAATGGAGTTTCCTCAGAAAATGAAAAATAGAACTAACATTTGACCCAGTAATTCCACTTCTAGGATTATATCCCAAGAAATTAGAAACACCAAGCAGAAAGGATATATGCACCCCTATGTTCATAGCAGCACAATTTTCAATAACTAAGGTTTAGAATCAGTCTGAGTGCCCATCAGCAGATGAGTGGATTAAAAAACTGTGGTACATCTACACAGCGCAATACTACGCTGCTATAAAAAGGAAGGAACTCCTACTGTTTGCAACAGCATAGACAGACCTGGAGAGCATTATGTTAAGCAAAATATGTGAGGAGGAGAAAGATAAATATCACATGATCTCACTCACTTATGGAATATAGCGAACAACAAACTGATGAACAAAAATAGATCCAGAGACATAGAAGCAATGAGCAGACCATCCAATCTCAGAGGGAAGGCAAGTGGAGGTGAGGGGTGGGTGTGGCGGTAAGAGATCGACCAAAGGACTTACATCCATGCATATGATATGACCAATGGACACAGTCAATAATGGGTGAATAATGTGCAGGGGGGCAAGAGCAAGCAGGAGGAGGTCATTGGGGGTGGGGAGACATATGTAAAACTTTCAACAATAAAGAATTAAAAAACTATTATAGTGTTACTTGGTGTGTTTTACATTTATATTAATGACATTGTGTTATAGATCTTGTTCTGTTTCTTCGTTATTTCACTCAATATCAGTTTAAGGTCCCCCATATTTCCGTATATACTTCTAGTCCACAGTTTCTGGCTGCTATTAAATATTTATTATACACTCATTACCTCTTACTTTTCTGTTTCTCTGAGAGATGAATACCTGGGTTTGACCCAGCTACCTGCTAGAAACAGCTTTGTAATAATCTTCCTTGCATATTATGTTCCCTTATTGGCCTGTGTGTTTCTCTGAGGCATACACTCAGGAATAAAGACTGTTGAGCCCTGACCGAGTGTGCCACTCTCAGTGGATAGAGCGTTGGCCTGCGGACTGAAGGGTCCCGGGTTCAATTCCAGTCAAGGGCATGTACCTTGGTTGCAGGCACATCCCCAGTGGGAGGTGTGCAGGAGGTGGCTGATGGATGTTTTTCTCTCATTGATGTTTCTAACTCTATACTTCTCCCTTCATCTCTGTAAAAAATCAGTAAGATATATTTTTAAAAAAGACATAAAGACTGCTGGGACATAATGTAGTCTTACCCTCTGCTTTACTGAGTAATTCATATTAGCTCCACCTTTACTAAGTCCTCTATTTCAGTGGTTGCCAACCTTTCGGACCTCCGCAGATCACGGGTGGGCGACTGCTGCTCTATTCAGTAATTAAGATCAAGAAAATCTCAGACTCTGACTATAAGAATATCTTTCATTACCTTTCTCTGCTTAGGAAACATGGGTAAACACTGAGAAGTGGATCAGAAGCAGGATCAAGGGGCTGGATTTAGGATTCGCTGTACCATTTTTAAGTTTCAGAGAGGACATGATATAGAGAAAGCACTTTTGAGAGATTAGGAGGGAGGTCACGAAGTATGGAACAAATCAGGAATATCCCTGTGTTGGTTTTCTCTACTTTCTCCCAGGGACGCATGCTCTGTTAAACATCTCCATGAAAATGATGGCCTAACCTGTCACGGGTCAAGAAGACTTGAAAAAATTATATACGTATTACATATTGTGAAAACAGTAATTTTGTTGTTATTCTCAAATTTAAATTTACAGTGGTACCTCGAGATACGAGTGCCCTAACATATGAGGTTTTTGAGATACGAGCCGTTGAGTGAGCGATTTTTGCTTTGAAATGTGAGCAACATTTGAGATAGGAGTAATCGTGAGGATCGGCCGGCTGCACACGACCCACCAGTTTACCGTGACTCAAGCATCTCATAGTTTCCCATGCCTCAAGGTTATGGAATGAATTAAACTCATATCTCGAGGTAGCACTGTATATTATAATATGTAACTTCTATTTTTAAACTATTCCTTCAAAAGATTCTGACTTATCTTCTGCCCCTACCTCCTCACCCCCAAATCTGGGGCACAGAAAGTCAGTCCTACAAACCAAAGAGAAGAAGACTAAGTGAACATAAGATTATTTAATAGGATTTTAGAAACTAAAAAAGTCAATTTAAAGTCCATAAAAGAAGAATTTAAAATAATGGATAATAGGTATAATGAGAGCTATTATTTAATAAAATACTGGGTCCCAAAAAGTCAGGGACTAGTCATAATCACTCATTACAATTCATGACACATTCATACCTACTCATTAAGAGGCATGACAGTCAAAGCTGTAATCCAAGAGGATGACCACCCTCCACCCAACACTTTGCTTAGAGCCCCCGGGCTGGACAGACCGCGGATCCTCTCCCAGATACGGAGCTCTGAAATCAGTACAGGAGCAGCTATTGACCGCCGGTGATTTTGCATTATAGATGGTGAATTTTAGATTCTAGAGCCGGACTGGCAAATAGCCAGCATATGGATCTGCACTCCACTCTCCCCTAACCTGAAGACTGCTGATGTCTTGCAGCAAGCTTTCTTGCAGGTGGACTTGTGGCCACAGCACTGATGAGAACTGGTTCTGAAGGAAACAACCTAACGACCCTCATGGTTCAAAAATGTGCAGTCAAAGAATCTTCCTTCTCAACTGCACATATTGAGAACTAGAGGCCTGGTGCATGGATTCATGCACTGATGGGGTCCCGTGGCCTGGCCTGTGGGGATTGGGCCAAAACAGGCTCTCTGGGATCCCCTGAATGGTCCTGGATTGGGAGAGGGCACAGGCCAGACTGAGGGACCCCACTGGTGCACGATTAGGGCCGGGGAGGGATGGAGGGAGGACTCCAGGGTGTGTCCAGCCCGTCTTACCCAGTCCGGATTGGCCAGACCCCAGCAGCAAGCGAACCTACCAGTCAGAGCATCTACCCCCTGGTGGTCAGTGTGCGTCACAGCGATTGGTTGAACAGTCGAATGAATGTTCAGACACTTAGCATGTTAGGCTTTTATTATATAGGATTATTTAAGTGACAACCCACTATATAAAAGTAATGTACAGTGGTACCTCGAGATATGAGTACCCTAACATACGAGATTTTTGAGATACGAGCCATCGAGCGAGCGATTTTTGCTTTGAAATACGAGCAACAGTTGAGATACGAGTAATCGCGCGGATCGGCCGGCTGCACATGACCCACCAGTTTCCCACGCCTCAAGGTTATGGAATGAATTAAACTCGTATCTTGAGGTACCACTATATCTTCAAAGTTACATTACTTACTAATATGCCCTACATTTACCCGATGTCATCGTATTTTTATTCATCTGACTGTTGAATGGAGCTTCTGAAGAGCAGGCGCCATTCTGCAGGGCTTTCTACGGCTCAGAGCCACCCAGCAGTCACACCGTCAGTGACTTGCTCGGTTTCTGACGCCAGCACATGCATCAGTGGGCATGAAATGGCTAAAAAACCCAAACTGCCGGGAAGTCAGGGAGGTCACTTGATAGTAACAGATTCTAAAATTAACGGGAGAGTACAACATCTGAGTAAAGAGGGAAGGATGTTTTTCAAAGTTGTCCTTGATCTAGAAGTTCCCCTTCTCCCCCAACAGAGAACGGCTGTTTGTGTAAGTCAGCCTGTTAGAGAGGCACGGAGCATCAGCTGCCTAGGGCACGAGACGGGAGCCAACGGAAGCAGGGAACTGTTCCTAGCTGTACGGAAACAGCGGGCACACCTTTAATGCCCAACGTGTTCAGGGATCTGCCCAAAAGTCAATGAAAGCATCACCAGCCATTTCAGCGCGGAGGATGGGGATGGAGCTTAAACTCTGAGGGTCACCAGCTGCAGAAAGGGCTGCTGAATATTCTCTGGCAACCAATTATGTGCCACACAAACAAAGCACATTTCTCACCGATTTGTGAGTTCCACACCCCAAAAAGTGGGCTGGGCCATTCCAGGAACAAAGTCCCTCTGATCACTTGAGGACAAAAGGGGTTTGATCCTATGGCCCAGGTGTGTGTTCTCCAACCTGCCTCAGAGGACACGGAAAATCTGTTTTCAGAGGAGCCAAACCACACCCTAGAATTCCTTGCCACTCACCGGTGGGGCAAAAGAAAAGTCCTTAGGTGATTAGTCCCTGAAAGGAACATTCTGTGGCAAGAAAGGGTGGCTCCACACCTGTTCAGCTTAGGAAAATAATGAGAGAGAGAGAGGAGAGAGACACAAGTAAGAGCCCAGTAGCAAAAGTGAAATGCACAATCAGAGAGAGTAATTAATCCTTGAAAGGATGCATTGTGCCCACATGGCCTTTACCCACCTTGCAGCATTACTAATGATTAACCTCAGCTTCTCTGACTGAAGGTGACAATGCTCTGTTGGGCAAGGCTTGCAAAGGAATTATAATGGGGTGTCCCGTGAAAACTTTGTAGTTCACGCTGACCTCTTTTTTCTAGTTCAACAATCCTTCACTGAATACCTACTATATCCCAGGCACTGTGCTAAAGTATACTGTTGGAGAGTTAAAAAAAATAATAATAAAAGTATGAAACAAGGTCCCTGCATACCAAGGAGTTCACAAATTCTCGAGGAGATACAAACGTGGATCCAATTCCATACCATGCAAGACACGCTGTGTTAACCACCACAACAGGCATGAACACAGCAGCCCTGGGGCAATCAGGAGACCTGGGTTTCAGAAAGAAACTTTGATACATGTAATTGAAAGTTACTCTTCCTTTCATCGACATTTCTTGATGGGCAAAGCATACGGTTAGGTACTTTTGGAGAAACTGAAATAAACAGGGAGTGGTCTCTGTCTACCACTACCTACTGAACAAATATTTCTTCCTTTTTTTAAAAACAAATATATATATATTTTATTGATTTTTTACAAAGGAAGGGGGAGGGATAGAGAGTTAGAAACATCGATGAGAGAGAAACATCGATCAGTTGCCTTCAGCACGCCCTCCACTAGGAATGTGCCGGCAACCAAGGTACGTGCCCTTGACCGGAATAGAACCTGGGACCTTTCAGTCTGCAGGCCGAGGCTCTTTCCACCGAGCCAAACCGGTTTCGGCTGAACAAGTATTTCTTGAGCATCTATTTTGTGCCAGGCACCAAACAGGATATTATGGAATTACAGACGGCTGAGCATGCTCTTTATCTTTAAAGGAGCACCAGACATTCTTTTTCCTTTAATAAGTGGTTATCTATATGCCTGTGCTAAGCTTGATCTTGATCTGGGATCAGGTCAAAAGTCAGTTAAAGGAAGGACTACTCGGAGGCAGCAAGTAGTAGTCTTCTTGCATTACTGAGCAGAACAGAGGATGCGGTGAGAATCCAGATGCCATTGGAACCAGTCTCATCAAAGGGAATCAACGCAGGGATGAGCAGTTGGCGGTCGTGTCACACAGCTGCTCCTTTAATCACATCAACGCAACCCTCAGGGACCTTCCGGGGGAGGCACTGGCTTTTCAGCACCTTGGACCGAGTGTAACAGAAAGCAAGCCCTTAGTAGCTAGTGATGAATTAAAGACTCTCTAATCCCTAGCCTTAGCCCTGGATGCATGCTCAAAAACATGAGGAGAATGCCGCACATATTTTAACATACTACTTTTCAACTCAGTGACTTATTTTAAAAAAATAATTACAGAATAGAAAGACAGGAATCCATTCTAACGCTCGGTGCTAGGACATCCTTAGATGTCCAATATTTTTCGGGTCTACCCACAAGCTCACGGGCAGAGGCTAACTATTCATTTGCCCCTGGCATGGCACAGAACCTAAAGTTGTGCTGTTGATACCCATGCTTTGTTCCGTTTGCTCAACTCCACGTGAGGTGATGGGGCGTGGGGGTGGGGTGAGGAAGGGAGATTCTCTCTCCCCTGAAGTGTGCCCAGTACTCGCCGGACAGACTCAACCTCCCCCGACTCATTTCAGGTTTGCCCACCAGGCTGACCGAACTCAGAGAAGGCTCTCTGAGTGCACCCAGTGCTCAGAGAAGACTCTCTGAGTGCACTCAGTGCTCTCTAACACCAGGAGTGCTTTTCTGAATGCCACACGGGAAATCCCACTACGCACCAAGGCTCTGGGGTTTCCTCGGGAACGGCTGCCCTTCCCTTGCCATCCGCTACCCGTAGGAAGGGCCGCGAGAGTCAAGGAGTCAAGGAGCATTCGGAGCTCTCATCCGATCGGACACGGGGTCTGGAGGCAACGACCCACCTCACTCCCTCCCTCTGCTCCCGCCCTCGGGGGTCCCGCTGAGAGCGCATGCTCCGGAGGGAGAGACCACACAAGGAAGTCGTACCCATTTCTCTGGATGGCACGGTGGCCACTCCCGTGGCCAGAAAACAGCTGCACCTGTGACACCTGCCTGCTGAGGAGCAACGTGGGAGGCAGGGAGGACGATTAAGAGCGACCAAAAGCCGAAACCGGTTTGGCTCAGTGGATAGAGCGTAGGCCTGCGGACTGAAAGGTCCCAGGTTCGATTCCGGTCAAGGGCATGTACCTTGGTTGCAGGCACATCCTCAGTAGGAGGCGTGCAGGAGGCGGCTGATCAATGTTTCTCTCTCATGGATGTTTCTAGCTCTCCATCCTTCTCCTTTCCTCTCTATAAAAAGTCAATAAAATATATTAGAAAAAAAAAAAAAGAGCGACTCTGCTTCCAGAATCCTGCAGCGGGGGAGAATGCGGTTCAGTGGCGGGTGAAACGTAACCATCAACAGGAGTGATAACTGCAAAATAGGGTACTCGCCCCTCACTTCCTCGGCGATCGGTCTCGCAGGGGCCAGACTGGTGGGAGGCTAAAAACCCTATAAACTCGTCTTACTTCTCACTCACCTGTCATCCTCTAATTCCACCTCTGAGCTCCGG
Source organism: Lasiurus borealis (assembly GCA_004026805.1). NCBI lineage: Eukaryota > Metazoa > Chordata > Mammalia > Chiroptera > Vespertilionidae > Lasiurus > Lasiurus borealis. The sequence goes on from PVJN01008125.1 coordinate 43,321, forward strand.
CTACCGTCCTAATTGGGGGCTTCTCTGTGAGCGGTTTGCGCTAATCAGATGATTCCCCTGCAACTGACCTTGTCACTCAAAAAAGCCACACGTCATTTCAAAACAGGTTTGCAGCTCAGAAGCAATAAAGGGCAGAAATAAACTTGATTCGTGTGCATTTTAATTATTTCCCCAGGCACTTCTGCTCTCATTAAACCGCCTTAAGTCTTTGAACGTGACATTTCAGTGACGCAGCCCACACCTCTTTCCTGCAGGTTTGTTTCTAACCAGCCCTACTTGTTGCTACCCCTGGCCTTCTAACCCGGCTCCACATGGGAGTAGGGGTGTTCGGAGGGGCTCGAGGGGTCTGTCCGTCTAAGTGGGTGAGAGCCGGCGTCTGCAGGAGGTTGGCTGGGCAGCAGCAGGTGCAGAAGAAGGACCCAGACTCTGCCTTGCCTGTCCCGGAGGAGGCCTGGGCACATGCGTAAGCCCCTTGGAAGTTAAAGCGCTGTCAACACATCAAATGAGCGTTGAGAGCCTTTGTCCTCCATGGCAGTTTCTCAGCAACCCTGGGGGGGGGGGGGAGTTTTCAGAGGACAGGACCTCAGAGTGAGTGAGTGACTGCCAAACAGTTACAACAAGACCTCAGGAAAGCCAAGTCACTTTCAACATCTCCTTCCAAGTCAGAGTCCCCTAAAACAGGACCGCAGGCAAACCAAACCCCATGCTCTGTACTGTCTTATTGGTCCTAGAGCAGATGGACCTATGGAAGTGTACCAAGCAGCCCCTTGCTCAGAGGCCTGCGTGCACGTGCTGGCATCCCGAGATCCGGCACCTCCATGAGCGGGGGAAGATGACACTGAAGCCGTTTGAAAATGGTCTTAAGTAATCTCAAAGTAATTGTTAAGGACAGGGACGTGAAATGAATGTAAGGGGGATGAAAAGTTATTGGGTGGAATTTTTAAATAGTTACCTTTTTTTGGTAACTCGACACTTCAAAGTTTTGCTAAGATGAAGCAAAATGATGAAAATGTATTCAATATCTAGATCATTTCCAATTAAAAGAAAATACCGATATATACAGGTTCTTCTACTTTGGCTTCCTTTTACAGAGGAACTAAAGATATTTGGGTCTTTTTGGTATACATATTTTACGCCATGATAGGAAATTTCTTATGAGAGAGCACATTTCTAGAAATTACAAAAAGTATTTATAAATCTGCCAATCCATAGAATGCTAATTAAAAGACAGTTCACAACTGCTCGGTTCTTACTTTCCACTAGAAATGAAATGTTTTTAGAAGAATTCTAATACGTTTAATTAAAGTTACTAGAAATAAGTAGGGGAACAACTCGGTAGGCAAGGAAAGCAGGATGCGTGTTTTTGGTAAATCTACTCTTTTAATATTAAAAGAACAAAGTTCTGCTCAGAACTATGTAACTGTCTATATTTGCCTGTGAAATCTTTGTTTCTTTGGTTGAATAGATAACTAAAGGTTATTTCACAGTAACCTAGGATCCTATTTGACTAATAGGATCATTAGTTTTAAAACCTTTTGCTATTTTTAACAAACTTCCCCAAATCAAATTCCAAATGAAGTCTTTTTGGCCTCAAACTAACTTGGGAGTTTGTAAAAGGCTCCTAGAACATCTAGAAAGATTTTTCTCTCTTCTCCTAAAAAGAGAGATGTTACCCTAATCAGGCTCAGCTGATATGTTAAAATACATAGGAAGTATTGCCAAATCAGAAATAATACTAAACTTTATTGTTGTATTAGCGTATGTGTTATCTTATAGCATTTTAGAAATTATGTGAAATTCCTAAAGTCTAGTATATTCTAGTATAATGTTCTAAAATGTTGCATGTTACCGGAATGATTTTCTTGACAATTCTATTATAATAAAAATTCTCACCAGATTTTCAATTTATAAGTTACTGTTTTACTCTGAAGGTTTATCGACATGTTCCCTGCAAAGTGCTCTATCTTCAAGGAGGTTCGTGGAGGGGACCTTTCACAAATGCACAATCCTGATGACTCTGAGATCGTGGAGCAGAGCTGGGCGGGAGTTTCCAGAACTAATTAAAATAAAATTTAAAAAGCTGGATTAAAAAAGAACAAGAATTAATGACACGGGACTGAATGAACTGAGGAGTATGACTGTAATTTTTGTCCAAATTCTGGACTAAAAGGAGAAGCAGCTGAGATGTAGACCACTTCTTCCCAAGATGCCAAACTAAGACTTCCTCCTTCAGCTACACATGAAACCTTACTTCTTCTTTTTTTAAAAAAAAAAAAATATTTTTATTGATTTCAGAGAGGAAGGGAGAAGGAGAGAAAGAAACATCAATGATGACAAAGAATTATAGATAGGCTGCCTCCTGCACATCCCACGCTGGGGATTGAGCTCAAAACCCAGGCATGTGCCCTGACCGGAATCGAACCCTGACCTTCTGGTTCATAAGTTGGCGCTCAACCACTTTATTTTTTTCTTTACCCTGGCACTGGCCCAAGTAAAAGATAATGCCACCACCTGTATGCCATACCCTTGTTAAGGTGATAACAATCTCTGGAATTCCGAAAAGTATTTATTGCAGGCTAGAAGGAAAACTGACTGACTCCTGGTTTGAATGAGCAAACACAACAATTCCTACAAACGAATCCATTAATAATGCCTGCTTCGTGGAAGTGGATGGTGTCTGCTAGGATTTACCCTAAAAAAACTGTGGGCCTGAAGTTGTAACCTGTTATTACCAGAGAGATTCAGCAAAGAAAAAACAACAACAAAAACAAAACCACAAAAAGGATCAATGAAAATTTCAAGAACTACTACAGAGTGTCAGCTGAGAGTGGCACTGATGCCTCATATTTTGATCCCATCTCTGGGACAGAGAATTTGATCAAAAGGAAGAAATTGCTAAAAAGAAACAATAGGCCCAACAGGAAGTCACTTTGGCTAAATCCCACCAAGACTTAATCTAATTGCAGCTGTAGCCTCTCCCAAGAATAGAATTTTAACCCCATCCGTCTGGGATTTCTGGTCAACCCACCCTAAAATCATCTGCCAGATAAGACCCTCTGCCTTCCCTTAAGGGAAGGTGACCTTGCCTGAAATAATCCACTCTTTAACTTCCTCATCTCCCCCTGTTTTCTGCCTATAAACCCTTCCATTTTTATACAGCTCCTTGGAGCACCTTTCTATTTACTAGAATGGGATGCTGCCCGATTCATGAATTGTTGAATCAAGCCAATCAGATCTTTAATGTTACTCGGTTAAATTCTTGTTCTTTCACACATTGCTATGGTGACTGGGGTTTCTTCCAGGCCCATGATTCTTAAAACAGAAAATGTTAGTTCCTTCCGGCTTGTTCTTATGGGGTGTGGGTGTCCCTGCTGCAGTCAACAGCTCCTGCCTATACACTAAGTAACCTTTGCATTAGATCCTGTTCACCTCATGTGAGCCTTTTATCATCTTGTTTTAGAGAAGAGTAACCTGGAGGCTCAGTCATGGCCAGTGGCTTGTTCAAGATCATCCAGCCTGCAGGTGAGACAGAGGCAACTTGAACTTGGTTTCTGACGCCAAAGCCGGAGCTTCTCACTCACCTGCCCGGGCCCGAGGCAGAGAGACACAATGCCCACGCTTCACTCTCCTGCCCTGCTCACTTCTCGTGCCCGCGGACGCGCCCTCTGTGTTTAGGAACACAGGCTGGAGCCAGACTGCCAAGTACAGGTGTGTCATCTTGGCAGGTTACTCTGGCTCCATCCCGTGTTGTCATCTGTAAGCGGGGGTGGTGATCCCTACCTCCCAGGGCTAGTCTGAGGATCAAACGAGTTAATAAGTCAGACTCCCAGAGCATAGTAAACACCATGTACATGGGAGCTCCTCTTAGCTGCTGAAGAACCTCATTCATTCAGGGAGTCAAAACGGTAACCAGAGAGGCCACCATCCCCTGAGGACCCGGAGGATGTCTACCTCGCACAGGTGGCCGGTGCGGTGCCAGACAAAGCAGTGGTCGTGGAAGAGCGCCTCACGGTCTCGGATACCCTGATGTTCAAAGTGTCACAGCTGCATCTCTCTGTGGTCAAGTCCCTGCTCCTGACGTCAACCCAGAGGCACATGAGCTGGCACAGATCCACTGGAAACAGCCTGACTATATACAGTGGTACCTCGAGATACGAGTTTAATTCGTTCCGTAACCTTGAGGCTTGGAAAACTATGAGACGCTCGAGTCGAGGTAAACTGGTGGGTCGTGTGCAGCCGGCAGATCCCCGCGATTACTCTATCTCAAATGTTGCTCCTATTTCAAAGCAAAAATTGCTCGATTGACGGCTCGTATCTCAAAAATCTCGTATGTTAGGGCACTCGTATCTCGAGGTACCACTGTAGTCTGTTCAGAAAGACTATATATAATTTTTTTAAAAAACAAAACAAAAAACAGCAGTTTTTCCTTCTCCTGATAGGAATCATTAATAGAGGGGAAAAAGTTTCCCCCTAAAATGTAAATTCCATGAGTGACTCAATACCTTTAAAAAGGCATTTCATATTTGGGGGCCTTGCAAAGGCACTTTAAACAGGTAGGAGACCGCAGTGCAATAGCGGAGAAAGTTGTGCTAAAATGAAACCGCCTTTTTCCTTTAAAAGCCCACACCTGAGGGCTGGGAAGCAGGCTCAGAGCGTCCCACTGTCCTGCCTTTGGGCCTGAGGCCTCAGGGCCACCGTGGTGACAGTTCCTGCCGCACACACTGGCGCCCCTGCCCCTCTGCTCCCCCAAACTCCGGAGTGGAGCCCCCTTCTTTCCCATGTTTGAATACACGGAGAATTTCAGAGTTTTCCTGAAGCGAGGGCGGGAAAGAGTCCCAGAGTATACAGTGACGGGCACCAGGGCAGAGCGACAGCTCCTCTTGGGAAAGTGGATTCCCAAGAGCCAATCCCCAACAGGGCGCCGCTGGCAGGCCTTTTGCTGCCCTCGAGCCTGGGCACCAGCTCTCGGAAACGCACATAAAGCAGAGGGCCAGCCAGGCGGCGGCCGGTCCCCGAGCGTGGAACCCAGAGCTGCCCTGGGCTGCAGGCCTCACGCGGGTGGGAAAGGCTCTGGACGAGTCCGACGCCCGTACTCACCGTGACTTTGGAGGCGGCGGAGGCGGCGAGAAGGCCTCCATCCCGTTCCGGTCCTTGGGGAACTCGAAGGCAAAGGAGGCCGATTTGCTCATGCCGGTGCCCGCTCTGTCCCCCTGGCCCGGGGCGCCGTCCGCGGGGCAGAGATGGTGCCAGGTGGAGGAGCTGGCGGGGTCCACGGCGCCCTTCGCCAGCGTCTCCCCGCCCCAGCTCTGACTCAGCAGGCTCTGCTCCGCCACCTCCTCCTCCTCCTCTATCCGGCACTGCCGGCTCCAGGCCCCGGTCTGGTGCCGGGGCCGCCTCTGGTCCGAGGCCGAGGCAGGGGTGGCCGCCGGCGGCGGTGGCTGCGGGGGACACTTGGCAGAGTCGTGGTTGCTGACCACACCATTGGCCAGGCAGGAAGCGGCGGGGGGCTCGGCGGGGCCCCGGGACGAAGGCGGGGGCCCCGTGCTGCTGCTGCTGCCGCCCGAGCTCCCTTCGCTGAGGTCCGACAGGGGCGAGGGCGAGGGGGAGACCGGGGACCCGCCGGGGCTCCCCCGGGACAGCTTGGGGGGGATGGCCGGCCGCCCCTGGAGGCCGTTCTGGCTCCCCTCCGGCGGGTGGCCTTCCCTGGAGCCCCTGCCCTGCCCGGCGGGCGTCTCCTGCTGGCCGGACCCCGGCTCCCGGCTCCCGGGCTGGCCCAGCCACTGCACGCCCACCGCCGAGTCGGGGCTGCTCAGGTAGATGGTCCGGTGGTCCTCCTTGGGGTAGGCTGCCATGATGGTGATGGTGGCCGACACCTTGGGGGCCACGTCGGCGCCTTCCCGGTCCCGGCTCCAGCCCGCTGCTGTCTTCTGAGTCCAGGCGCTCCCCGTCCTGCCCTGGCCGTGGCCGTGGCCGTGAACGTGGCCCTGGCCGGGCACAGCAGCCGCCGGCTGCTCTGCCTTGCCCTGCAGCCTAGAGGGCACCGGGGGAGCCTTCTTCCTCTTGGTGCTCTCGGCGTAGATGGGCTCGGGCTGCACGGCCTCCCTGGGTGGGGTGGGGGGCTGGGGCTCCCCCAGGCACCTGCCAGAGGTCCCCGCGTGGCAGGCGGCGTCCGGCTGCTTCCCCGGCGCGGGCTCCTTCACCAGGGAGCAGTAGTCGCTCTCGAGGTGCGGGGCGAAGGGGCTGCTGGTGCCGCTGCTGGCGCTGCCGCAGGACAGGCCATCGGAGGAGCTGGCCGGCTCCGAGGGAGGGGTCGGCTTGCGGGAGCCCGGGTGGGGCGGGACCTCGGGGGCGCCCTGGCCACGGCACTCCCTGGGGAAGCTCAGCACCTGCTTGGCCTCCTCGGCCGGCCCCCCGCACACGCCCTGCTCCCAGCACGTGGGGGAGCGGGCCCCTCCGCCGGGTCTGTGCCGGGGCCCCTCGGCCTGGGGGGCGTCCTTGGCCCCCGGGCTCCTGGGGCAGCAGTCCAGGATGGAGCAATACTCGCCGCCTTCGCTGTCGCCGGAGGGCGAGCACCTGGGATCGCTGTCCTCCTCGGAGGGCTGGACCCCGGGGTCCTGGGCGCAGCCAGGGGTCATCCTGCTGCCAAAGGCCGCGAGCTTCTGGAGGCAGCTCTCCGGGGCGGCGGGCGGCTCTCGGTGCGGACACGCGGGCTTTTCTTCGCGCCCAGCCTTCTCCGCGGGGAAACCCAGCGGGGGGAAGGCGGGGGTCCGCTCCCCCCGGAGCCCGGGGCCGTGCAGGCCGACCATGGCGTACACCGGCTGTGGCGGGCAGCGGGCGTGGCCGTCGGCGGGGGCGGCGGGCTTCTGGGCGCCTCGGAAGCTGCTCAGGCAAACCATCGGCACGTCTTCCGGCTTCGGGAGCGGCAGCTTGCCGGCGGCCCGTCTCCAGAGGACCTGCAGGGCAGCCGGGGAAAGCTGACGTCAGAGCTCACCGCAGAGACGGGGGGAGAAACCGGAGAGGGAAGCGCCATGGCACCGCAGGGCAGAGGCAGGGCAGCGCACCTGCCTTCCAATCTGCCCGAAGCCCGTCCCCCCTTCCACCCCTCTCCCCGTCCCTCCCCCCGTCCTTGCTGGGGCCCCAGGCAGCTACTGGTCCTCCAGACACTGAGCTGCCCCGCCCACTCTGGTCTGTCCTTCTTTTGGGCTTAGGTCTGTGAAGAAGGGAAAAATCACTCTAAAAAAGAACATTCTGCCTTTTTCCTAGAAACTGCCGGGTAAGTTCTCCTATGGGCTTTGAAAATAAGAGTTTTAGACTTTAGTTTTTGTGTTTGTTAGTCTTTTGATAACCGTGCCATGGGACATTCCTAAAGAAACCAAAGTTAGCCGAAACCGGAACCGGTTTGGCTCAGTGGATAGAGCGTCGGCCTGTGGACTGAAAGGTCCCAGGTTCAATTCCGGTCAAGGACATGAATCTTGGTTGCACATCCCCAGTAGGGGGCATGCAGGAGGCAGCTGATCGATGTCTCTCTCATCTATGTTTCTAACACTCTATCCCTCTCCCTTTCTCTCTGTAAAAAAATCAATAAAATATATTAAAAAAAAGAAGAAAAAGAAGAAAGAAACAAAAGTGATAAGGCTTTTTAAAACACCTTGGGTGAGGAGTGGGGGCAGGGGCAGGAGGGTAGGAGGTGCTTTCTAAGATGAATGGTGCCCAAGAGCTGCCAGTTATAGGCAGTGACCTCAGCCAGGCCTGCCCAGGTGTCTGGGGTCCTTGAACTAGGAGACAGGCTGTGAACTGGTCACCCTCATCGCTGAAGTCACTGTCCCTCCTTCTCTACTTTTAAAGCGCCCCGGACCCCCCACTTTTAGCACCAGCTTCAGAGGAGGCCCTGCCTCTGGCTCTTTCCCAAGATGACTCTGACCAGAAAGGGTCCCTGGCTCCTGCCTGTTACCGAAAAAGGAGCAGCCCTGCGGGGACGGGGAGCTCAGTGCCACCGGAGGAGATGCCTCCTTTACGCAACTAAGTCTTACCTCTGATCTCTGACCTCTGACCTCCCAGAAGCTCCCACACCCTTCCCGGTCCCCTCACGATGATGGCTGGGGAAAACTAAAACAGGCAAAGAGGTCACAGAGTTCACAAGCAGTTCTGAAGACATGTCCCCGACCTCTAGCTCCGCAGACAGGTCTGGAGCAGGCTGTTCTGTCCGTGCCCTCTAAGTAATTATGCCTTTGCAAGCCTGCACTGGGGAATGAGCAGAATGGCCTACCCTCCAGGGATAGGACTGTTTTACTGAGTGATCCTAAGTCAGAGCCGGTAAAAACCCAAGCTTCACAACTGGAAATACGAACACTGGCTGGGGATGGGATGAGATGAAGGCGTTACTGCTAATATTTTTAAGTGTGATAATGGAATTGTGGTTGTAGTTTTTTAAAAGACGTCATTTTTTTTTTTTAAAGACATTATCAAAGTGAGACAATGACTGGGTTTGCTTTAAAATCATGGGGAAGAGAGGGAGAGGGGTAGAGAGGAAGCCAGACGGGTCATAAGTTGATGACTGTCGATACATGCTATACCATGGTGGATGCATGGAGCTAGCAATGTTCTCCTTGGGCACACATTTAAAATGATCAATTAAGCCCTAGCTGGTGTGGCTCGGTGGACAGAGTGTTGGCCTGCAGAGTGAAGCGTTCCCAGTAAGGGCACATGCCTGGGGTTGTGGGCTCAATTCCCAGTAGGGGGCGTGCAGGGGACAGCAGATCAAGACTTCTCTCTCATCATTGATGTTTTTATTATCTCTCCCACTCCTTTCCTCTCTGAAATCAATAAAAATCGATACTAATAAAAGGGTAATATGCTAATTAGACCAGGACACCTTCTGGACAAAGTCATGGTGGTGGGGCCAAGCCAGAGGCGGTTAGGAGCGATCAGGCCAGGAAGGGAGGGCAGTTGGAGGTGATCAGGCCGCTCGGGGTGGAGAGGGAGCTGGGGGTGAGCAGGCAGGGGGTCCAGTTGGGGCAAACAGGTCAGCAGGAGGGACAATTGGGGGCAATCAGGCCAGTAAGGGGGCCAGTTGTAGGCAAGAAGGCTGGTGGGAATGGCAGTTGGGTGTGACCAGGCCAGCAAGCAGAGTGGTTAGGGGCGATCAGGAAGGCAGGCAGGTGAGTGGTTAGGAGCCAGTGGTCCCAGATTGCGAGAGGGAGGTCCCACTGCCAAAGTGGCAGGTGTCTGAGGGGTCCCAGATTGGAGAGGGCGCAGGCAGGGCTGAGGGACAGCCCCTACCCTGTGCACAAATTCCGTGCACTGCGTCACTAGTATATTTAAAAAATAAATAAATTAAAAAAAAATAAAAAATCTTGAGAACTTTTTTTTTAAAAACCTCCATTTCCTTGCCCTGATATTTACCCAAATAAATAGTGAAGACAGTCTCCTAAACTTCCAGGGGCTGGCTTAGCAGTCCGGAGCCCAAGGAAACAGATGGGAGGGAGGGCAGCCGTCAGGAGGAAGGAGCGGTCTTGGGATAAGCCGATGGCAGCCATGCTGCGGGAATCTTGCTCTAACAGCCCTTCCCGGCCGCCAGCCGGTCACGCCGGCGTGACCACAGGAGCAGCCGCCCCGGTAAAACGCCACAGGGGCGCGCCAGCCAGCCGGGCTCACCTGCGAGGCGTCGGGGCCCTTGCTGGCCTCCGTCCACACGTCCGCGGCGTCGGAGCTCAGCATGGTGGGCTTCACGGCGATGGTGGGCTTGGAGTAGGGGGAGCCGCTCACGCCCTCATCGTCCAGGCGGCCGTGCTCCGGCCTGGGGGGCAGGCGGGGAGGAGGGAGCGGGCCGCCGGCTCGGGGCTGGGGGCAGGGCGGCGGCAGCTGGTGGTCGCCCCGCAGGCAGAAGCAGTTCTTGCAAGACCCGGGCTTCCAGATGTGCTCCACGAAGTCACTGCACGCGGACATCTTCAGGCTCTCGGGGTTCAGTGGGAGGGGCTGGTGCATCGTGGGCGGACGGTGCGTGGCCGGCTCATCCTGCACCCGGCGCTCCGGCGTGATCGGGCGGGAGGCGGGCGTGGGTCACGGGGCGACTTCCTGGAAAGGAAGAACACGGGTCTGGTCAAAGGCCTCCCCGCCAGAGTTCAGGCGCACTTTCTCGGAGGAGGGTCTGGCTCTCTGATGGGGGAGAAGAGGGGAGAAATGGAGAAAAAGGGGGAGAAAAAAAGGTCATCATTCATCTTCCGCTTGTTCCCAGGCCCTCGCCCGTTTCTCGTGAGGCTCTCAGTCACGCTGTCCTGATGTGGCCTTATCAGAAGCTGTAAAAACTCAAACGCAGCTGCTACGTGAGCACAGAGCACAGTGACATTTCAGTCCCTGAGAATCCGGAGCACCTGCAGGCTGGGGGCAGTTGAGCAGAAGAAAATCCCATGAAGGAGAAGCCTGTTATCTCATCCGGGCATCCCCGGCCACGAGGGAGCCGGAGCCTGGAACTCTGCCCCAGAGGAGCAAGAACGAAGAAGCGGTTCAGCCAATAAAAGCGGCGGCCTCCGGGGATAAACCACAATTTCTAACCAGGAGCTATGTGAGCGGGGAGGCAGGTCTGGGCCTTGAGATGGGGCTCCCCTCCTACCTTGAGACCAGGCAGAGATGGAGCGGGGGTGGGGTGGGGTGAAGGGGAACCCCTGTCAGGAGCTCTGGCATCTTGGGAATTTACCTCCCTCCCCCCCCCTGCTTCATACTCATCATTCAACCAAAGCTGCAGGCCCCGGGGAGAACAGACAGACATGTGTAAGCACCTGTGGGCGAGGGAGGGGTGGCAGGACCGGGTCCGAGAGAGTAATTGCCCCAGTGATAACCCTGGAGGCCGGGCAGCCAGCGGGCTGAGTTGGTTGCCTCTGAGAGGAAAACTGAAAGCAGAAAGTTTGCATCACAGAAACGAATGAATCCACCATTAACCGGAGTAACGCCCTGGCAGGTAGCTTTCTGCCCTTCGCATGGACAGGAAAACAAGGGCAACCACATAAACCAAGCCCTGTTCCTGGGCGAACAGAGTGGTGGTTCTGGAAAACGAACTTTGCCTCAGAGCCATGTCATTGGTCAGACCGGTGATGTTCAAGCAGCGTGCCACGGGAGTCTTTAAAACGTGAAATACCTGCCTGGCTAGCCAGGGGCACTGTCCTCTCTGCCCTCAGATCAGTGGTCGGCAAACTGCGGCTCTCAAGCCACATGCAGCTCTCAAGCCAGCAGAGGTTTGCCGCTCTGCTGACTAATGAGTTTGCCAACCACGCCCTAGGGGCTTAACCACAAGAAACAAGGACAGCCTGTAATGATTGGAATCCAGAGTCTAGGCCAGTGGTCGGCAAACTTACTAGTCAACAGAGCGGCAAACCGCTGCCTTAGATGGTCAAATAAAAAAAAATGACAACATCCAACACAGCAATAGCCATCGGTGTGAATGAATGAAAATTACATCTACTTTTTATTTTATCAGAACGGGAAATAACGTAGTATTTCGTGGCGTGCCATGGAATTTGAGTCATCAGTTTACGTGTGCTGGAGATGAAAATGGTTGAAAAGGCTGGGGGTTGGACGGAAAGCTCCCTTTCCCTCACTTACAGAAATCGACTTCCTCACAAGGAAGGTTCACGAGGAAAGAACCCTTGAGAGCCTAACGCGAACAGATCCCCACTAACCAGTAAAGGTCCTGCCCTAAGGTTCGCGCTCCACTCTCCTCCCACGAGAACCGGGTTGGAGGCTGATGCTCTTCTCCAAACCACCAACAGGACTAACCGGGCGGAACGAGCCCGGTGTCCCAGAGATCACCCCAGAATCTCTGTGGGAAGCGCTAGCTGTCTGACCTCCCACACTCACAGGCAGGGGTGTCTATTCGGCAGACGCTGGCTCGAGACCTGCCTCCTTCCCCTCCAAAGTCCACGGGGAAGCCCCCTGTCTTCCAGCTGCAGGCACCCTCTGGAGTAAAGTCAAGCGTTTGTCTCTGAGCACCGGCTGCCCCGCACCCTCTCCCGGAGTGCGCCCCGCAGCAGCTTCACCCCCGCCAACTTGCCCAGAAGAGGTCACTAAGCTTCAGCGAGTAGAGGAGGACAGACAGCAAGGATCTCTCTCTCCTACACCCTCTGCTGCTAATGTTTAAAAGCAGGGTAGAGGGGGTTGAGGGCGGGGAGTGGAAGAGGGAAAGCTGCCTTCCCGGCCACAGCAAAGGCAGGCACACCTTCCCCCTCCTTTCCTCCCCCTACATGGAACCCTGGCAGAGGCTCCAGGGCCCGGGGAGGGCTGGAGGAGGAGAGCTTGGAAACCAGTTCCCTGCGGGCTCCTCACAGTCCAGCGGCCTCCCCTGAGGCTGGGCTCCCCCAGGGGCTGGGCACCCGACTACTACTTCCCAGGAGCTACCACAGAGCCACCAAGAAGCAGTTTCCACCACGGGCAACTGAGAGCACAAACTTGTCCTGGGTGCCTGGCCCCGGGGTCCCCCGGATTACCAACACCAGGGGAGCTTCCTTCAGACCCCCCACTCCCCCACCTTTCGGGCACTCTCTCCGCGCCCACCTGAGGCAGTGCAATTTTCTGACCACGGGCACAACTTCCACCAACAGGACCGGCCGCTCAGAGATGCCAGGGTTCACCAAGCTCCGGGCCTCTCAGCATCCCCGACACCTGCACCCTCTTCAAACTGGTTTCCCAGTCGCACGCACCCCGTCTTTCCCAGTTCTGTCTGTCCGGAGAGGGCCCGGGAGGTCTCGGTTTGTGGTAAGTAAAAGAGGGTGGGGAACTCAAGTGCCACTCACACAGCCAGCGGGAGCCGCGCCTCGTGGACCAGCCCGCTGCTCTCCCCGTGGCCTGGGAATGGCCGTGGCACCTTCCCAGCCCACATTCCTTACCTCTGAGGGAAGGCGGCCCCCAGAAGTATGCAAATCCCCCCGTTTCTGGGGGAGGCAGCCGGGCGAGACCAGAGGGAGATCTCAGCGTGCTTTCCGATCCAAGTCCTGATAAAATAGCTTGGCCTCTGCACACTGGTGCACTCCACTGGAGGCCGCGACTGGAAGGCTGGAGCTGTCAGATACCTCCCCGCCTCCTCGCCAAAGGACGACAGAGAATGCCGGCCAGATCCCGCCCCGTAAAACTAAATATTCTGGCTCAAAATACTGCCCCTCAGACTTGCATCAAAACGACAGATTACCAGAAAGCACTCATCTAAAAAAAGTACCTACATATATTCCAATTAAATGAATGCAGCAATGGAAAAGAAAAATATGGATGAAAGGGTCTGGATTTCAATAATCCATGGGCGAGTGTGGCCCCGGAGGAGGAGAGTGACATCCTGGTCTGGCTTTACACACACACACACACACACACACACACACACACACGGTAAGTTAGGAGAGTCAGCCAACTTTTTATTTCTTCCTTCTCCAATGCTATGCGGTCTCATCTCAGCAGGAGGAATGCGTTCTGCATTAGACCCACGACAGTCTAAACCAGTAAGAAAGACCCCAAGAAAAGAAAATAACTGCAGAATTCTCCAGGGCCGAGGTCGGCAAACCGCGGCTGGAGAGCCACAGGCGGCTCTTTTGGCCCCTGGAGCGTGGCTCTCCCACAGAATACCATGGCCTGGGCGAGTCTATGTTGAAGAAGTAGTGTTAGAAGAAGTTTTTGAAAAACGTGCCTCTCCAAAGAAATGTCCATCGTTGTCCTGTGGCTATGTGGCTCTGTGGACGAAAGAGTTTGCTGACCCCTGCTAGGGGCTGCGTGTCCAGATTCATTTCGGATTCATTTTCGGAAAGGGTCGGGGGGTGCGATCCTCAGTAGCTCAGGCGGAGATCCCCTAAGATCTCCGGCACCTGACTGGGGACCTGGCTTAAGGCAAAACTGCTCGCCAGCTAGGTCTTGGGGCTCGGCTCTCCCGTCCGCTCTGCACAGCTCTGTGCCTGCTGGCGGGGCTCTCCCGGAGGGACACACACCGTGAGTTACCGGTTCGCCGGCCCTGCCTCCCTCCCCATTCGCAGGACCTGCAAGTGGAGAGGTCCGTGCGGTGCGGTGTGTGTGTGTGTGTGTCTGTGTGTGTGTGTGTGTGTGGCGTGTCCCGGTTGGGGAAGGCGCAGCAGAGGCAAATGTAAAAAAAAAGTACGTACATACATTACAATTAAATGAATGCAGCGATGGAAAAGAAAAATACGTGCCCAAGGCATGCCTTCCAGCCCCTCCGGACACTCCATGTAAGTCACCAGGGCTCAGCCAGGGCTCAGCCAAAGGCATCCTCCATCCAGTCCCTCTGGTCACTCCCTGTCACCCGGTGCCGCTCAGGCGCAGCTCCGACCCATCGCCTCCGGGCTCCGGGCTCCGGGTCCGGGCGCCCGGCTGGCCTCTCGCTCCCCACACTCCCCGGCCAGTGCTGCTGGGGGAGGAAAGGCGGTCTCCACGCCGGCCATCCCCAAGCCCTTCTTCGGTCTCGCCGCACACCGAGCAGCGGGAGCCGCACACCGAGCAGCGGGAGCCGCACCGGGGTCCGCGCCCCCGCCCGGAACTCCAAGCAAAGTTTCCCCGCTTCCCCGGACGCGGGGATCCAAAGCCTCGGACACAGCCCGCTGCGGCTCCCGTGCGCCCCGGGCGCGGCGCCTCCACCGCGGGCGGGCACGACCCCGGGCGCACGCGGCGCGCCGCTCGCTCCGTCCTCCCGCCGCGGCCGCCTGTCACCCCGCGGACGCCGGCAGGGGGTCGCCCGCCCCCCGCGAGTCCCCCGCGCTCCCCGCCAGCTGCCCCAGCGGCCACGCTCGCCAGACAAAAAAGAAAAAAGAAAAAAGAGGCCGAGTTCGGAGAAGGTGTCGCAGGCTCACCTCGCGGCCGCGCTCGCCCGGCCTCTCCGTCGGTCGCCGCGCCGCCAGCCGCCCGGCCGGGCGCCGCGGAGCATTGTTCGGGGAGAGCGCGCGCCGTGCGTGCCCGGCCGCGGGCGGGTGGCGTCTGCCCGCCGAGCCCGGCGGCGGCGGTGGTGGCGGCGGCGGCGGGGTGGCCGCTGCGGGCCGGCTCCGGCCCCTGCGCCTCCGGT
>PVJN01008126.1:0-66769 GCA_004026805.1 Lasiurus borealis
TAGGAGAAGGGAAAAAGTAGAATTAACACTTAAAAAATGCAAATATGTGATGTCCAGGAAGTGAAAAATAAATTAGAAAAGCACGTAGAAATGGGATAACAAAAGAAGATTAAGAAACATGAGTTGAATTATAAGGAATGCAAAGAAGGAAAGAGTTTCAAAAAAGGGCAGAGATGTCAAAAATGTTAAGCTCTGTGGTGGGTCTTAAGTGGAAAGACTCAAGTATAATTTTTGAACCACACTCTTGGTTTGTTTCCTTATCTCTATGTTAGGGAAATCTACCTAGTGACAGACACTCCTGGCCTCTTTTTTCACCCCTCATTCGCTGTTTTTCTAATGAAAAGAAGAATGTTAGTGATTTGAAATTTGAGAGAAATACATGTTCAGTTTAGGCCTTTCCTGATCTGTTATCTGTGCTAAGTTGCATAGTTGTTCCTGTAAGGTTATGTGCAGTTGTCCATCTGCATCAGTAATTATATTTTTAAGAGGTTAAATATTAGCAAGCCCATTGAGACTGCTTCTCCGAGGCTATGTGTGATAATCCCTTTTCCATTATAGGGATAATATTGATTTTTAATTTCTGTTTGACTCTTGTGCTTATGTCTAATTTATCTTAAAGTGGCGTAAAGAAAGAGGTTTTTCAGACTTCATTCTTTGATGGTTAGATATGTTAGCTCACACCAAGTATCTTCTAGGTTATTTTTCCAATAATGCTAGTGTCACCTAACATTTATTTCTGACTTTCTGACTATTACACTTGCACCTCTTTAAAAGTAGCTGACCTAAGAAAGAATAGTTAGTTTACAAACCCAGGTCAGATTTGAAGTCTGAACTTCCCCCTATAATGGAGTTTAAGTTTGTGATGAACTAAAAATATCCAAAGATTCAGGTTGAAATGGTGTAGCAAGTGGAAGGACTAGTGCCTGAAGACTCATAACAGGATTGAAAAGTTAGAAAACTAAATATGCCGGGGCAGGTCCTAATATAGAGCAGATAGTAACATATTTGATGTCCATTAAAAAGAAAAGACATATGGGTTGTGAAAGGGAAGATGGGGTCTATATATATCTTTAAAAGTCATTATCAAATTTAAATTTAGTATTGTATAAACTGCTCAGACTAAGCATGTAGTCTTAGATTAAAAGTTTTAGCTCCCTGCCCACTCAGTGCTCCTGCATTGCCCAAAGCATTCTAAAATGCAATAAGATAATCAGGAGGCATTTGAGAAATGTGTTAATGAGAGATGTAGAATTAGAAATTGGCAGAGAAATGAGTTGGGGTTGAGAAAGTGGAGAGAAAATATGTTCCATTTCTCTTAAATGTAGATGTTAATAGAAAGAAAGAAGATGATACAGGATTTAGAGAGATTTACATTTTCTTCAACATGACACATATACAGAAAGATATGCTAATTATATATGCACAGGTCATTGAATTATCTGAATAAATACTGCCAGGTCAAGAAATATAATACATCCAGAGCCCATAATCCCTTTATGTTCTTTCTCAATCACTAAATCCTCATTCTTCTCCAAAGGTAACATCTATCTTTATTTCTATAAAAAGTTGTTTAGTTAAGACAATTTTAATGGAATATATATATGAAATTATAAGTGTCTATTCTTTTGTGCCTGGTTATTTTAGTTTAACATTATTTAACAGTGGCTATGTGCTGTAGTTCAATAATTATAATTCCTGTATAGAATTCTATTACATGAATGCATACCATAAAATATTTCCCATTCTGTTGGTAATGCACATTTCTGTTGTTTAGAGTAAGAACTGATAATAATCCATCAAAATGATTAAATTCATCTTATTGGTACACATATAGATGTATTTCTGTTGGATATATCTAAAAATGAAATTTTAGGTTATTAGATATGAGTAAGTTCAACAACAGAAAAAATTTCTACTTTTTTTCCAGCATAGTTATACCAATTAAGTATTAAGAGTAAATAACTATTAGTAATTCCCTGAAAAATTAGTATCTCTATGTTAATTCTATAATAATTAACATACATATCTCTATATACTATTTTTTGAAATTTTGAAGGATATTTGCAGAAATAATTATGACAATCCTACTATATGACTAAAATATCCACATCACACATCTAATAAAATTAACAATCTATGTATATAAAAGGTTAAGGTGACTGACTGTCTAGCTGACTGGCCTACTGGTTGGTATATATGATGTGCACTGGCAATTTAAAAATAAACGTTGACTCATGCAAACATAATACATATAAAGTTATTGCTGCCATCAATTACATGCTTGTGTTTTCATCTGTCATTGTCAATGAGTTTTAAGTACTATTGTGTTTGGGGATGTTTCAGACAGTTGTCTCTTAAAACAAATATGAGATTAGACTATTCTGCTTATAATGAATGGTTAGTAAAACTTGAAGATGGCAAACTTGATATCAGTTTTCATTTAGGAATAGATATTATTTGAAATCCCTTGTGAAATGATTTGTAATGGATCTATTATTGAAGTTACATTTGGAAATAGTATATATAGAAATAATATTAAAATATATTTAAATGTGCAATTCTTTGTCCTAAAAATGAGCATATTCATAAATTAAATGAAGAAATTTTGGATATACCTGATGGAGATTTTCTTACCTATTTGAGTGATGATTCCATTGAGTCCACAGATGATGCCGAAAAGGAAAATTTTCCCATCGAATTTCTTAATAGTATTACTCCTTTGGTAATGCAATGTCATAAATTAAAATTGAAAATAGGTGCAATCATCATGCTCCTGAGAAAACTTAATAGTAAATGAGGTCTCTGTAATGGTACTAGATTTATTATTGAAAGATTGTGACCTAACATAACTGAAGCTGAAGTATTAACAAGATCTATGGAAAGAGGTTATACTGATTCCAAGAATTGATTTGTTCCCGTCTGACACTGGCCTGCTATTTAAATTAATTCAAAGAAAGTTTCTCAGGTTGTCAGAATTTGGGATCTCTATTAATAAATCACAAGGACAAACTTTACATAAACTAGTAATATTCCTACTTGAACCCATTTTTGGACATGGTCTATTATATATTACTTTCTCTCAAGTTCAAAGAGCATATGGCATTAAAGTTAAAGTTCATCACAAGGGAAATTAGTGAAGCACTCCAAAAGTGTTTTTACTCTTAATTTTGTAAAATGGAGATATTAGAATAAGTTTAGTCAATTTATCAGTCATTGTTTTTATCAATGTTGTTTTTATATCATGTCTTTGTTGTTATATCATGTTGTTATTGCTTATTTATTAATCAATTTATATATTATTTTAATATATATTTTACTAATTTTCTTTTATCACTTCTGTTGTAGAAAATGGTCAGATAGTGATATCAAAATATTTCCTCTAATTAATTTTCTTTCAATGTGCATGACTCTGTGCTTCAGGCCACCAGTAACTCCATAATATTATTTAATATCAGTTTACATTTAAATCTCCTCAAATTTCTTATAAGTATAAATTTGAATTTTTGAATATAAATAGAGTTACAATTCATGCATTCATTTGTGCTTTTATTTTCAGAGCTCTTTAAAAATTTTGTCTCCCGAGTATATATTTCTGGTTTGAAAGTTTATTTTTGTTTGTTTGTTTTAATATTTATCACTGAAAGTATTTCATAAGTCCCCTTTCCCCCATTGACCTCTTCTAGCCCACACGATTCCCTGCCCCAAAAGTCTTTTTTCATTAAGTACTTTTAATATAGGATACCACTGTTTTGTAGTCTCCATATGTCTGGTTAGAAATGAGAACTCATTTGTATTGTTGGGCATATGTGTTATGTGTCATTATTTTCTGCTTTCAAGGTTGTCCTTTTATCTTTATTATTCAACTTTATATATGAAGAGGAAATATGCAAATTAGGCCAGGAGGCCATAACGGGTCATGGCCACATAGGAGGAGATTGCACGAGCAGGTAAGGCCTGGATCAGAGAGGGAGACAGAGACAGAGGGCCAGTGAGCCGCCCAGCCCCTGCTCTGGTCCGCCTCCCAGAGCCAGAGTGGACACAGACCAGAACAGGTGGGCTGGCCCACAGCCTCCGCTGCTGAGCACAGGCCTGGAGTGGAGATGGTGGGCCCGCCTCCTCTGGAAGCAGCATAACTCCCTCCTACCTCCCGTGAAATTGGCGTGGGTCCCTCCAGACTACTCCGGAAGCGGTGCTGCTCCCTCCTGGCTCCTGTTGGTGCTAGTGGGTCACTTCTGCCTCCTGTGGAAGCCGCATGGCTCCCGTGGAAGCAGTGCGACTCCAGGCAGTGTGCTGTGGTTCCCGCTGGTTCCAGTGGAAGTGATGGGCAGCCTACTGTGTGGGATATCATTAAATGTGCTACTAGTTGATATATAATGAGTATAGGTGTGATGCCATTTTATTTTTTCCACTTGGGAGTTCACTAAGCTTTTTGAATCTATGTATTATGTTTTTCACAAAATTTGGGAAACATTTGGGCATTGTGTCTTCAAATGTTGTTTTGCACCATTCTCTCCTAATTCTTCCTCCTCCTGAGACTCCAAATTGCACAAAATTTAGGGGTTTTAATATTGCTTCTCATGCCACTATGTATTCAAGTTTAAAAACTATTTTTGCTCCTTTCTTCATTTCAGATAATTTTTCATAGATCTATCTTTATGTTCACTGGATCTCCTGTTATCTCTATTTTACTTTCAAACTCTTTAAGTTTTAGTCCAATTTTTGTGCATTTTAGTATTTAAAATTCTTTTAGTTTTTTGTAGCTCCTATCTTTTTAATTATTTTTTTTAATTTTCTATTCATCCTGAGCATATTTTTTAACCTTATTTATTGTAGTATGCTATCCACATAAGTCTTTTTCTGTCAAATCCAATATTTGAGTCACCTCAGAATTGATCTGCTTTTCTCAGGAAAATTGGCCATATTTTCCCAAATTTTCCCATGTCAAATAATTTTAATTTGTTTACTAGAATTTTTGAACACTTTCTTGGCAACTCTTTATTCTGATACTGTTGTTGTTTTTTTAATAGTGTTAATATTGTGTTTTAACAGATAATTATCTTGGTCAAGTGGTAAACACTGTTTCAGGATTAAGATTAAATCTTAAATTTAGGTTATTTCCTTCATCTTTAGCTGAGTTAGAGTCTGACCTGAGCATGTCTGTTTCAGGGATTACCCAAATATTAGGTTTTATATAGAGAAATTGTGCCCTCTCCACCCCAGCACTCTCTCTCTTCAAACTGTACCTTTGGCTCTTCAGGCCAGAAAGACTGATTTTTTTTTTTATCAGTTTCAGCAATCCCATAAAGTACTGACTGCAAAGTTGCTCTGACCAAAAGTCATAAAAATGGGAATGTCATCTCATGCTCATTTTTTGTATTCATTTTGTTGTTGTTGTTGTTTATTTTCTTGTATGCTATAGCACCATAAATTTAGTGACTTAAGCAAGCAATATTGATTAGGCCATAGACGGGTCAGTAGTCAGGGTCTGGTTTTGCCTATGCCTTCTACTCAGGATCTCACAAACTTATAAACAAGATGTTAGCCAAGATGTATTTTCTTCTCGATTTTGGAGTCGTCTTCCAAGATTATTTGAGTTATTGACAAAAGTTATCTCCTAGCAGTTGTAAGACTAAGGGCCTCAGTTCTTAAAAGCTACTATGCTCCATAGTCAGTTAATAACATGATTGTTTGCTTCTTCAATAAATACCACTTACTTTTTCTAAGAAAGATCAAATCCTTTCTTGAGAAATTTACCTGATTAAGCCGCACCTGTTCCACTTGTCCAGATAAACTCTTCTTGATAAAATCAACAGATTTAGGATTTTGATGGCAGCTGTAAAATCCCTTCACTTCTGCCATAACACATAATCTTCTCATAGTAGGAATGTCCCATCATATTCACAGGTCGCAGACTCAGGGAAAGTGATTACACAGGCATGTGTATCAAGAGAGAGAATTTAGGGATTCTGCCTAACATATTATTTTTACAAATGTTAAATACCCTCCAGACTGATTTTCTTTGTTTAATTTCAGAAATTTAAGGTAGTTGGTTTTTTTTCTGTTTTATTTTGTTTGCATTTGTTCAGAATTTATAATATAGGCTGTCCCTAAAAAAAATGTATACACACTTTAACAGGTGATTACTCACTTAATTTTCTCTCCTTTTCAGATTTAACTGATTTGAAATAATAGATAAAACCAGACTAAGCTTTGAACAAAGAATATTTAAGGTGCTGCTAGACTTTTTTTATGGGGATACATAAAAGATAAAGTTTATAGTACAAAGCCAGCAAAAGTCAACATATTGAGGGTATACTTAGCAAATGAAGTGATTCTTGATGTTTGTGATTCCATTGCTTTACATTATCAACAGTTCCTGGACCAGAAAGGTCATCAGTTTGAAAACAGACATTGAACAAAATAAAGCATTCATTTCTGCAGCTTCTTTTACATTTTTAAAAAAGGAACTATAGCCCTAGCTTCTTTGGCTCAGTGGATACAGCATTGGCCAAGGGCACATGCCTGGCTTGTAGGCTCAATTCCCAGTGAGGGAGTTGCAGGAGGCAGCCAATCCACGATTCTTTCTCATCATGGATGTTTCTGTCTCTCTCTCTTCCTTCCTCTCTGAAATCAATACAAATATATTTTTAAAAAGGAACTATATATTAATTAATAAGCACTGACTTTATAATCATTCAAAGTACATATATGTTTTTTTTGGTACACCCCATATTTTAATTAGCAAGAAGAGTTCATCATGAGCTAACTTGCCAATACTAGAGGTAGAACTTAGTTTCATGAAAATTTTCTATAGAATCATTACTTTTAACTGTTAAATATATCATATTTAATTATAATAATTTTTATACCCATGTCATCCAAAATTTAACCAGTTTAATCTGAACTTGTGTTGTAGTCGTCTACAAAGGATGCCTCAAGAAGTCAAATTATGGAGTCATTTATTAAAGGCCAGAGGCATACAAGGGTGACATCCAAGGGGTTAAAGCAGTCTATACAAGGTTAGCATACAAGGGGTTAAAACACTTTGAAGCCCCAAAGAGCTTGCCACATCTGGCTTATATTGGCAGAATATCACAAAAGTATTGATTACATCTTTGGGTCTGGAATGAGGAACCTGTTTCACGAAAAGCATTTTTACAAAAGTGAAATTGTTCAAGTTAGTTATCTAAAGTATCTACGAATCACTGAATCAACAGAAACACATTATCTGGGACCATGAGGGCAATTTAGAATAATTGTGCTGTCCAGATTGTGGGACCACTGAGTCAACTGAAACTCATAATCTCTAGCTACTGAGACAATTTAGGATAATTGAGCTGTCCTGGTTCGCAGAAGAATGTGCTTCGATGACCAGTGAGATCACAATCAATGGGATATTCAAACCATCATCAATGGAGTATTGGGATAGCATATATAAGTTCAGAAAATCAAAATAACTTTCTATTGTTTTATCAAAAAAATAAGTACAGAATCCAAACAGCAGTTTCTATTACCATACTTCACTTGTAGAGTCATTTTATTTTATTTTATTTATTTTAGAAAAAGAGACACAAAAGCAGCAATTATTCATTAAGGACATTCTCACTTTCTTACAGTATACAATGGCCTAAGCACATCATATGCACTCATATGACCTGTTTCTAAGAATAACTGCTGCATTGAGGATTGTGATCAAGGTCTTCCATTTACTGAATATCACTGCTGCCACGTCTTTGCAGTGACTGAAGAAATGTTCATTTTCATCAATATTTTAAATTCAAATGCAAAATCACAAAGTTTTATTCTTTTATTATTTATTATTATTCTCAATTTTATATTGAAAATATTAATTCCTAGGACTATTAACATATTTATTATTTACCTACCTTTATGCTTTAATATATAGTTTAAAAACATTAAAATCAATATTTCTACTACATGTAAATCATCTGAGTGAAAAATAACACTCTTATGAGGTATGTTTGTCCTCATTAAAAACAAAAGGATGTAAAGCAAATAAACTAATACTGTGTGTACAGAATACTATATTATCAAAGTTACTTGACATAAGTCTTTTATCTGTGTGGATCTGATATTAATTTTATATTTGTTTAGTTTTATTGTTTCCTTCTGGTTTAATTTTTTATTTGATTTGTTTGAAAAATATTCAAAACATTGATATCTTTCAAAGTTAACAAGGATATTAAAAGTTGCTGTAAGAGAAGACATTCCCCAATTCTAATCTGGCCACTGTTTAGTACTGCTTTTCCAACTTGAATTTTATAATGCTTTCAGGAAAATAATTGACTACATGGGTACCTTTTTTATATTTTTAGTGGGTTGTAAGTCATTGTTCTATAATTTACTGAATCAATGTCCTCAGATATATTTGGACTGATTTTAATCTTTTAATTTAATCTTTTAATAAATAACAGTATGTAGTTGTTTAATCATATTTGTGGAGGTGGATTTTTAGTATAGATATATATATATAAGATTACTGAGTTATAAGGTAAATGTACTTATAGTATTATTAAATATTCCCATCTCTTTCAAAAGAGTATTGTTTCAAAACCCATCTTTTTCCAGATGGGTTTTGAAATTCCACAAGCAGAATCTCATATACAAAAGAGTCTATTTCATTACAGCCTCTCAACAAATTGTAGTTTCAAAGTTGAATTTTTGCCAGTTTGACAAGTGGGAAATAATTTTTAATGTTCTTTAAGATGGATTTTTCATATTTGCATTTAAGCATTTTTTCATAGGTTCTGGTTGTCTTTATTTTTTATAAAATCTATCTTAATTAGTTTTACCAAGTTTTAACAAACATTCTTCTAAAGTTTTGCAAGCTTTTCCATGTTTGTGTTTGTTGGATGTCATGAGTCAATATTTTCATGTATTTTGTCATTTGTGATTTTTTTCACTTTAGTTATGTTCATTTCCATGGCAAGCTTTTTTTTTCAAAAGCACATATTTACTGTAAATTGGAAACATTGTTAAAGTTGTATAGATTTTTATAATAATGGACTCAATTTCTTAAATAAACTTAAATTATGATTGTTAGAACACCCACATAATATTAAAAGTGTCATATCACTGTTTAATCTTGATGTATTTACTAATCTTCTTTTAACAGTTTTGATTTTTGTCTTTTTGCTGTTAAAATAAAATCATTAATCTTTTAAATATTTGTTTATTTCTTGGAGCTAAGGTTTAATTTCTAAAATATATAAAGAACTCATAAAATTCAATACCAAACAAATCACCCAATCAAAAAATGGGCAGAGAATCTGAACAGACAACTCTCCCAAGAAGACATGTAGACAGCCAATAGATATACTAATATGAAAATATGTTTAACCTCACCAGGAATTAGGAAAATTCAAATACAAACTACAATGAGATACCACCTCATACTTATTAGAATGGCTATTATCAATAAGATAAGTGATAACAAGTGTTGAAAATTGTGGAGAAAAGGGAACCCACATTCACTGCTGATGGAAATATAGACTGGTACAATCACTATGAAAAGCAATCCAGCGATTCCTCAAAATATTAAGAATAGAGCTACCATACGATCCAGCAATTCCTCTCCTAAATATATACTTGAAAAACTTAAAACATGTATTTGCATAGGTATATGCACCCATGTGTTCCTCTCCTAGATATATACTTGAAAAACTTAAAAACGTGTATTTGCATAGGTATATGCACCCATATATTCACGGTAGCTAAGGTATGAAAACAACAAAGTGTCTTGTGATAGAGGACTGCATAAAGAAGATGTCTATATACACAATGGAATACTCCACAGGCATAAGAGAGGATGAAATAGCATTATTTGCAACAACATGGATGTATCCTGAGAACATTTTGCTAAGTGAATTAAGTCAGAAAAAGCTAAGAATCACAAGATTTCAATCAGATGTGAGATATAAAACTGAAACTCCTGGACACAAACAGCAGTGTGGTGGTTGCCAGAGGGAAGAAGGTAAGGGATGAAGGGGTCCTAATATATGGTGAAGGGAGAAGATTTGACTTTGGGTGGTGGGAACATCATGCAATACACAGATCTTGCAACATAGAAATCCGTCTTGCAACATAGAAATCCACACCTGAAACCTGTATGAACATATTAACCAATGGCCACCCCATTGACTTTAATAAATAAATAAATATTTCTTTATTATAGAAGTTTAAATTAACTGACTTTCTCCATAAATAAAATGCTAGCATTTTCAAAATATATTGTAAAGGAATTAATAAAATCAAATCTGAAAAAAATTGAGACATTTTACACATAGAATGGAATTCAGATCAATTGTTCTGATGTCACAGCAGATGGCAAAACCCATTTGATGATCTTTCTCCTTCCTCCTCTTTAACTTTACTAACATAGTCATAATTTTGTTTGAAGCATTAATGACTTGTGTTAAAAAGTACTACATCCTTGGCGGGTTCTCTTGTGGTTACCACATAAGCTTTTACCTGGAACACAGTGGCACAGTGGAGCTTGAGCAGCCATCTTTACTTATGAACTCTACTTCAGGATGGAAGCCTTGAACCAGGAGAGTGCAGCGGAAAATAAAACCTATGCCAGCTATAGAAAGCAAAAGGACTGTGCAGCCATCCTACCAGCTTCTATTGCCCATATTCTGGACTTCTAGATGGAAGAAAAATATATTTCTATTTGGTTCAACAAAATTTTAAATTTTTTAGTTTTAAGAAATTATATATATATAGTTGATATGAACAATTCATGTTAAACGCCTTAAATATTGTAAGTGAGGCAGGAATTTTAGTGGGACATAGGCAGTTTAGGGATTTTTTAGAATTGGGGTCTATAGAAAGCACAGGGCTGTAGACTGGGAGAAGGTACATTTCCATAAGACAAGGAGGCAGCAACTGGTATATTGATATATGACAAGGGAACTGGAAGTAGCCAAGAAAGGTCATATTTAAAAAATAAAGAGGATGGGAGGGGGAGCAGCACACATGTCCCATCTGAGGTTAGACCTTTGAGTCCAGGTAATTCTATAGTAAGCAGTCTAAGGGAATAATGATGAATTGGAGGGGATATTAAGGCACCAGGATTTGCAAACTTTTTAAGCTATTGGGAAGAAGAACCCAGTGGGACCCTTCTCTCCTTCCCCACGTGCGAGTCCATTCTGTGGGACCCTTCTCATCCCTACTTGGGAATCCATTCTGTGGAACTCTTCCCTGTGGAAGTCTGTACTTGTTCTTCAATAAATCTCCATCTTTGCTATACCACTTTTCTGTCCATGGATTCATTCTTCGTTTCCAGCAGACAAAGAATGCGGGTTCCAGTCCAAAAATTTGGTACCATAAGGAAGAGTTTAGGATGTTTTTAAAATAGAACAAAATGAATTTAAATGGATGAGAAATTAGCTATGAAAATGATCACTTTCAAAACTTAAAAATGAATTTGACTTACATAATAAAAGGAAATGTGAATGTTTAATTCCACTTCTCTCTTGAGTTAAAACTAAAGATCACCTTGCCAGGTGTGATTCAATTGGTTGGAGAATTCGCTGTACAGCAAAAGATCACAGGTCCAATTGCAGTCATGACACATACCCAGGTAGTGGGTCTGAATGAGTCAAAGTGAGTACATTGAAGTTCCTCACATAGATGTTTTTTTTCTCTCTCTCTCTCCCTCTTTCTTTCTCTCTCTCTCAAATCAATAAAACATATCTATGGGTGAGGATTAAAAAATAAAAGTAAAATAACTAAAGATGGGTTTTTATTTACTTTGTGTTGAAAGGAGTTTTTAGGGGTGAAATAGGCGGGTTTAGAAAATTGTTAAAAATTAAAGGGCCCATGAAAAAGACACAGGGTTATAGAGCTTCAAAAAGGTATATTTCCATAAGACAAGGGAGTTGGGAGTAGCAAAAGGTCTATATTTACAAAAGAAAGGGAAGGAGGGCATTTCAGGTACTTCATGTGAGGCTTAAGTTCAAGTGTTGCTACAGCAAGCATGTCAAACTCATGGTACGCAGCCCACAGGTTTTGAGTTTGACATGCTTGTCACTATAGTAACCAATCCAAGGGAATAGTGACCAGAGAGCATAGCAAGGCACAAAGATCTGTAGCCTTCATAAACCATAAGAAAAAGGAACTCAGTGAGACACTTTTCCTCTCCTCATGTGAGAGACTGTGCTTGTTTCTCAATGAATTTTCACCTTTGCTATATCACTTTTCCTCTGTGGTTTCATTCTTCAACTCCAGCAGACAAGAGCCTGGGAAGCCATCCTGCCCAGAGGAACATCTCACATTTCCAGTCCAAAATTCCCATGTCAATGTTTTGTTTAACTCATTCTTTTTTAGCTTTTGCAAAAATTCACTCTGAGTCTACCTTTGTGCTGTTGATGGTTTTTTTCTATAAGATCTTGCTTGAGAAACCTGAATTCAGTGTCTTAAGAATCTCTACTTTTTATTAGTAAAATCAAACTAATTCTACCTCTTTCATAACAAGATCAGTAAAATCTTACTTTCTCTAACATTTATTTATTTATATTTTAATTAATTTTGTGGTTGTTGTTAATCTTCAACCAAGGATATTTTTCCAACAGATTTTTAAAAGAGTTTGGAAAGGAGGTCTGCAACCCAGGTACATGCTCTTGACCAATAATCAAACCGGTGACCTTTTTATTTATTAGCCTACACTCTAATCACTGAGAACACTGGTCAGGATTAATTTTTTACTCAGAAAGAAGGGGGGGGGAGAGGGAAAGATCGACAGAAAGAGAGAGAGAGAGAGAGAGAGAGAGAGAACACTACATGAGAGAGAAACATGGATCAGTGCCTCCATACATGACTTGATGGTGATCAAACCCCTAACCTAGGTATTTAGGTATGTGCCCTGGCCAGGAATCAAACCCACAACCATTTGGTGTACAATAAGATGCTCCAACCATCTGAGCCAGCCACAGTCTCCTACTTTTATATTTTTATTGATTTTTTAATTGATTTCAGAGAGGATGGAAGAGGGGAAAAAAGATAGAAACATCAATGATGAGAGAGAGTTGCTACATGCCCCACATGGGGATAAAGCCCAGCAACCCAGGCATGTGCCCTGACCGGGAATAGAACCATGACTTCTTGGTTCATAGGTCGATGCTCAACAACTGAGCCATGCTTGCAGGGTGGCTCTCCTACTTGTATAGATCTGTCTAAATGTCTCATTTTCCTTTTTTTAAAAAAAATCCTAATTTTCTATTTTTCACATTTTCTTCATGCCCAATGTATACTACACATTGTATCTTAAGATATATTTATTTTACCCGAGACCGGTTTGGCTCAGTGGGTAGAGCATCGGCCTGCGGACTGAAAGGTCCCAGGTTCGATTCCGGTCGGGGGCATGTACCTTGGTTTCGGGCACATCTCCAGTGTGGGGTGTGCAGGAGGCGGCTGATCGATGTCTCTCTCTAATCGATGTTTCTGACTCTCTCTCTCCCTTCCTCTCTGTAAAAAATCAATAAAATATATTTTTTAAAAAAAGATATATTTATTTTAAATATCATATGCTTACATACAAATATTTAAAATATTATCTAATCATGCCATAATTCCATGAAGTATATATAAGTATAAATTATTTGTATAATTTTGATTGATCAATACATAGCATTTATTATTAACAACTAGGAATTCATATCTGTTAAAATAATCTTCAACACCTTATTTCTTTTGTCTTTTTGTCATCAATATTGATTGATGGCTATTTATATATCATCAATTTAATCTAATTGACTATCATTATTATTTTTTGAAGGAAAAATGGTTTTAATCTATAAAATGAGTTGTCTTTTTGTTTTGAACTATTACTTCTTATAACCCCAATTATTTGTGTAATTATCTGGTATCTGACAATTCCCAAAGATATTAGTTTTTAATTAAATTTCCAGCCTAATATATGGAATCAGATATTTTTATAAATGTATGCATACACACACACACACACACACACACACACACATATGAGACACGGTGACAAAATTTGTGCACAAGGTGTGTGTGTATCTCAGCACAGCCTGCACCCTCTCCAATCTGAGACCCCTTGAGGCATGTCCAACTGCCTTTTTAGGCCCAATTGGATCCCTGCGGGCCTGGTTGCCCTAACTGCTCTTCTGTTCAGGGCTGGTCACTCCCAACTGCCCTCCCCGGCAGGCCTGTTCCCCCCAACTGTCCTCCCCTGTAGGCCTGGTCCCCCCCACAACTGTCTTCCCCTGTGGGCCTGGTCCCTCCCAACAGCCCTCCCTTGATAGTCTGATCACCCACAACTGCCTTCCCCTGCTGGCCATCTTGTGGTGGCCATATTTGAACACATGAGGGCGGCCATCTTGTGAGTTGGAGTGATGGTCAATTTGCATATCACTAGTTTATTAGACACACACACTAGAAGGCCAGTACATGAAATTTGTGCATGGGTTGGGGGGAGGTGTCCTTCATTCCAACCTGCTCCTTCTTCAATCTTGGACCCCTTGAGGGATGTCCAACTCCCTGTTTAGGCCCAATACACGTAGGAACAAGCGTAAAGGGGCAGTCAGACATCCCTCTCACAATCCAGGACTGTTGGCTCACAACTGCTCACCTGCCTTCCTTCCTGAATGCTCCTAACTGCTTCTGCCTGCCAGCCTGATCATCCCTAAAACACTTCCCTGCCAGCCTGATTGATGCCTAACTGCTCCTCTGCCAGCCTTTTTGCCCCTAACTGCCCTCCCCTGCAGCCCTGGTCACCCCTAACTACTGTCCCCTTCAGGCCTGGATCCTTCCACAACTGCCCTTCCCTGCAGGCCTGCTCACCCCCAACTTTCCTCCTCTGCCAGCTGGTTACCCCAAACTTCCTTCCTCTGCAGACTTGGTCACCCCCAACTGCCCTCTCTTGCAGGTCTGATTCCTCCCAACTGCCTGCCCCTACTGGCCTGATTGCCCACATCTGTCCTCCCTTTCAGGTCTGGTCCCTGCCAAATGCCCTCCACTGCTGGCCATCTTGTGGTAGTCATCTTGTGTCCACTTGGGGCCAAGAGTTTTTGACCACCTGGGGGCAGTAATCTTGTGTGTTGGAGTGATGGTCAATCTGCATATTACTCTTTTATTAGATAAGATAGAGGCCTGGTGCATGGATGGGAGCCAGCAGGTTTGCCCTGAAGGATATCCTGGATCAGGGTGGGTGTTCCCTTTGTACATTGGGTGGCCTGGGTGAAGGGCTTATGGTGGTTTACAGGCTGGCCATGCCCTCTGGCCACCCAGGCAGAGGACCTAGTATCAGGGATGTTTATCTTCTACAATTGAAACTTCGTAGCCTGGAGCGGAGCCATGCCTTCTACTTGCTCCCCAGCAGCAGCCATCGGAACTTTGTTTTCTTAAGTGTAGGCCTTGGCAGGCCAGTGTTTGTGGAAAGCTTGGCTTCCTCGCCAGGGGCAACCCAAGTGGCCCTCCTGCTTCTCTGTGGCCATAGCCATCTTGGTGGGGTTCATTTTCATACTCACTCTGATGGGCTGGTGGGCGTGGCTGGTGGGCGTGGCTGGTGGGTGTGGCTTTGGGTGTAGCAGAGGTATGATCGATTTGCATATTACTCTTTTATTAGATAGGATATTACTTAATTCTATTATATAGTCGTATCTGCCACCTTTTGAGTTTGGTTTAGAATAATAACTAATTAATCAATGTTCCATTAATGAAAATTTTCATTGGAAATTATCATATGCAAAAAAAACCACAACCTTTTAATTATACAATGTGAACCCTCTGAATCCTTTTTTCAGCTCCAAAGTTATGGTCTCAAATCAAAACTAAAATGACACTACCAGGGAGAAATATTTTGTTAAAAATCTAATCTTAATTTTAGAGAAGAGCTTTTTTATACCTCTCTTTTGGCTAGCTTCCATATCATGTACCCTCCTTCATTGTATGTCAGCAAGCAAAATTCCAGCCAGGCTTTAAATTGTGATTTAAGAACCAATTAATAATAACATTATAATTTAATTATCAGGGACAATAGCAATCACTCTATTAAAATGTGAATTACCCTGGCTATAATAAACAGTGTATTTTAGCATTTTGTAATTTTTACACAAATATTTCCCCTGGCTATAATTTAGAATGATGTTCCTTCTGAACACTAATAATTAATTCCATTATCTCCCCACACATTTGCAGAAATCCCACAGTCCCCAAACCAAGTTTACTTGCCAACAAATACACATATTCAAAACATATACTTTGAAACAAAGTTATAGCTTTAACAAAAAAAATAAGTATAAGCAGCACAATCAATATTAAATGATATCAACTTTTAAAGTTTTTAAATATTTATATAAAACTTGCATATTTTTATTTAGTCAAGGATTCATGGCTTATTGACTTGTGGCTTATTGAATTTATTGATCATTCTAACAACCCAGCTTTGGTTTCATTGATTTTCTCTATTGATTTACTATTTTCAATTTCTGTCATTCGCTCAAATACTTACTATTTCTTATCTTTTGCTTACTTTGCTTTTAACTTGCTCTTCTTTATTAGTTTTCTAAGCTAGAAATTTAGATTTTCAATTTTGAAATTTTCTTATTTTCTAATACATGCATTCAATGCTTTTGCTGCACCCTACAAATTTTGATAAGATGTAATTTTCATTTTTATTTAGTTCAAAATATTTTAAAATGTCTCTCAAACTTTTTTCTTTGAGCCATCTATTATTTGGAAGTATATACTTAATCTTTATGTATTTGGGGATTATCAAATTGTTTTTCTGTTATTGATTTCTAATTCAATACCATTGTCATCTGAGAATAGACATTGTATGATTTTAGTTTTGTTTTTAATTTGTTAATGTGTGTTTTATGGCCCAGAATGTGACCTATCTTAGTGAATATTTATGTAAGCTTCAGAAAAATATGTATTCTTTTGTTGTTGGATGAATTAGTCTATAGTTGTTGATGGCATTAAGCTTAACTGTGTCCTTACTAATATTCTGCCTACTGGGTATGTGCATTTGTGATAGAGGGGTGTTGAATACTCTCAGTATGATCTCAGAGTCATCATTTTTCCTTGAAATTCTATTATTTGTTTTTGGAGTCACATGCTTAGTTTGATCTCCTGTTGTTAAGTGCATACATATAATGAGGTGTTATATCCTTTTGGAGAATTGATCCCTTTATTATTACATAATGCCCTTTTTTTTTTTATCCTTGATAACTTTCTGTTTTGCAGTCTGCTGTGTCAGATATTATCAAAGTTACTCCTACTTTCTTTTCATTAGTGTTAGTGGGGTACATTTTTTTCATTAATTTACTTTTAATCTATATGTATCATTATATTTAAAGTGAGTTTCTTGTACTTCTACTCTGTCAAAATCTGTCTTTTAATTGGGTCGTTTAGACCAGCTGGTTTCTGACAATTCACAAAGTTTAATTTGCAATTCATTTTTCCAGCCTACACATGGAAAAAGTGATTATTAATATAGTAGGATTAATATCTACCACATTTGTTATTGAGCTCATTGGGCATTAGTAGGGTGGCTGGGAAAAGAGGCTGATTAGTATTTATAAAACAGGTCATCTATCCACGAAATTATTAACAATTTTCTCTGCTGAGTTCACTCTGTGGTATTAATTGAAAAGGGACACAAATACCTTCAAGTTTTTTACCCATTTAGAGAAATTTATTAATATTTTTATCCCCCAGACTTCCTTGTCACCAATTTTCTAATCACATTCCTTCTAATCCCTGACTATTCCAACCAAACCTGTCTATCGCCTTTGAATTAGTATGTAATTAATTGCACATCTAACCATATTTCCTTTCAAAAAAAAATTAAGTGCATCTTTTGAGTTCATACCATGGGGAGGATGTCCCAGTGCTCCCAGAAAGGGACTGTAGTGCTGCAACTGTCCACTTGCATGTGGTGCGAGCATATTGTGCAAAATCATCCATAAACTGGGCCCAGGAATTTTCTTTGTCAAATGATAGTAGGGATCACAGAGCACTTTAATTATGCTGTGGTTCCCCTCACAAATTCATTTCTCACAGTCCTGATGAAAGATATGTCTTCTGGATCCACCCATGTAATTAAGTAGATCAAATGATAAATACACATTAACTTTACAAGGTCCATAGTCTATGAATTTCCTTGTCTATTTTAATCCAAGGGAGAGTAGACATTTCTATGTCACAAATGGTGAGCCACCATTGATTCAAGTTTTAACTACTCATCCAACGAATGT
Source organism: Lasiurus borealis (assembly GCA_004026805.1). NCBI lineage: Eukaryota > Metazoa > Chordata > Mammalia > Chiroptera > Vespertilionidae > Lasiurus > Lasiurus borealis. The sequence goes on from PVJN01008126.1 coordinate 18,249, forward strand.
ACCAACCAACCAAACAGATAGAGACCATTCTAACTCCTTGAGTTACAACATTAAAGACATGTGAACCCATATCAATAAATTCAGCCAGATCCATCTTAATGTTCCTTCTACCATTATCATGCATCCTTCATAGCCATTTCAAATGGATTCCTTGGATTTTTGTCTGTACAGATTTGAAAATTCAAGTAGTGTTTTTGGGGTGTAGCAAACTTTCCCATAATCACATTATGTACCTATTTTTTAAGGCCTGTTATGACTTGAGGCTAGAAGCAAAGAGAGGTAGTGGGGTGGGTCTTGAGAAGAATCAACACTCTCTTACAAGGCAACTTGCCTCAAGGAGGGCATTGCAGTTTCCTCAGGCAATGCAGGGTAATCCTTCTCAGATGAGAGAGTGTGTGTGTGTGTGTGTGTGGGGGGTACTTCTATGGGGGACAGGGAGGCTGCTTTTACTAGGAGTAGGGATTGTTTCTACTGGAAAAGAATCATCAGAATTTCAGGGCTCAATGTCTGCAAGTTTATCAGGGAGTTTCCATTTCAACTTTCAGGATTTCATTATTTCCTAATCATTGCCCTCACTTTAAGAGTAGATATCCTGGGAAGAATTATATTTAGTTGTAATTCTTCCACTGGCGTGATGAGATTCTAGGTTTGGTTTTCATCAGTATTATCTCTATAGATGCAGGACTTTTTTTTTATAGCAGACATAGAAGATTTCAGGTTATTTATGTGGTGCTTAATGGAATTGAAATTCCTGAGTTTATCTTTTTTCTTCTTCACTTTGTTCAGTGACATTAGGAGAAACCCACCAATAGCTTACTATTCTTAAGTGTAACAAAGATGTTTGAAAATATCATATGTATGGTCACCCAGTTCTTTCCTTCTTATAAATGATTGATTAGGAGTACCCAATGTTGATATCCTGCATATCTCTATAGCGAGATCATTTCATGCACTCTCAGCTCTCTTTAATACTGAAAATAGAATAATTAGTATATTTAAATCTAATCAGATAAGAGAGCCAATTCTAGAAGCCCTAGAACCAATTCAGAAGACTCATCAATAAGATTCTATCACTCTAGATCCACTCTTGGCACACACACACACACACACACACACACACACACACACATACACATACACTAATAAAAGTGATCATACCACTGCTACACCCTCAAGCCACACCCACAAGCCAATCAGGACTGAGTATGAAAATTAACCCAACCAAAATGGCTGTAGTTATGAAGTGGGGAGGAGGCTTTGGTTTCCCCAGCAACAGAGGAGGCCAAACTTCCTGGCTGGCCCTGGCCTCTGCTCAAGGCTACAAAGTTTCAATTATAGATGATAAATAAATCCCAGATACCAGGGCCTCTGCTTGGGTTGCTGGGGGTGTGGCCAGTCTGCAAACTACCACAGGCCCCTTGTCCAGGCCTCCCTATGCCCCAAGGGACCCCCCACCCTGATCCAGAACACTCTTCAGAGCAAACCTGCGGCCCCACACCCATTCACCAGGACTCTATTCTATCTAATAAAAGAGTAATATACAAATTGACCATTACTCCAACACACAAGATAGCTGCCCCCATGTGGACACAAAATGGCTGCCACAAGATGGCAGCAGGAGAGGGCAGTTGGGAGAAACCAGGCCTGCAAGGGAGGGCATTTGGGGATGATCAAGCCTTCAGGGGAGGGCATTAGGGATGACCAGGCTAGCAGAGGAGGGAAATTGGGGGTGATTGGCCTGTAAGAAAGGGCAGTTGGGGAGGACCCAATCCTACAGGGGAGAGCAGTTGGTGGGACCAGGCCTGCAGGGGAGGACAATGGGAGGGGGGACCAAACCTTCAGGGGAGGGCAGTTAAGGACAATCAGGCTGGCAGGGAAGCAATTAGGCATCAATCAGGCTGGCAGGGGAGTGGTTAGAGGTGATCAGGCTGACAGGCAGAAGTGGTTAGGGGCAATCAGGAAGGCAGGCAGGCAAATAGTTGGGAGCCAGCAGTCCTGGATTGTGAGAGGGATGTCCTACTGCTCCTTTAGGCCAGATCCCAGTAAGATTAGGGAGTTGGATATCCCTCGAGGTGTCCCAGATTGGAGATCGTGGAGGCTGGGCTGAAAGACATGCTCTTCCCCCCTGCTCCTCCCCCCCCGGCCCCATGCACAAATTTCATGCAATGGGACTTATATATGTGTGTGTGTGTATATATATATATATATATATACACACACATAGATAGATAGATAGATAGATAGATAGATAGATAGATAGATAGATGATGCTAGGCTGAATAATGAAGAGAGCTGTTGGCACAGTTTCAGTCTGAAAGCCAATAGACAACCAGGAAGGGCAATGCTTTAGTCTAGCTCAAAGACTATCTGCAGGAGAATTTTCTATTGCTCAGGTGAGACCAGGCCTTTAATTTTATTCAGGTCTTCATCTGAGTGAATGAGTCCCACTCACCTTATAGAGGGCCTTCTGCTTACTCAAAATTCACTGATTTAAATATTAATCTCATCCAAAACCATCTTCTAAATTGACAGAGAAGATTTAATCATCACCAATGTAATAGCTGCTTTTATATATCTAATACTCACCCACCTTCCAAGTTTGGTCTCTATTTTTGATGCCTTGAGAGTACAGTATCCTTGGAACCATTCATATTTTGCAACAACCTTTGGCCAGATGAGTTTGACTCCTCCCCTTAGTCTAATTACATATGTGTACATATTTTTTAATTTGGAGGAATTTCTTAATGATGTTGATCATTTTCAGACTTTTTTTTCATTTCTCAGTAATATTATATATTTATTTGTAAATATGTTTTAATATTCCAGGAGTAAAATTGTAAATAATTTCTGTCATTACCTTGATCCTCCATTATTTCTTGAAATAATCTATGTTCCTAGGATTATATGATATTTTACTCTGTAGTTATTTTCCTATATACTTTTTTGACATGCTCTTCTCTGACTCCTTGTGATTCTTTTTATTTTCTCCTCAGAGTTCTATACTTGACCCTTTACTCTTTTTATTTAATCACTTTTCTTAAGTGGGGTTGAGGTGAAGTATTGCTATCTTTAAATAAGTATCCACGAGACTTCCCAGAAGCTACTTGTCATTTGTTTTAGAACTTGAAATATTTTTCTAGTATTTTTCTTTCTTTGTATCTGAAAAGTGAATCTATAACTAAATGTCAGCAGTCTCCAAATCCATAGAAGTAGCTTATCCTGGATTTCATATTACTCAATAGTATTCACTATCTCTCTGGGCTATATGGATGTGGCTTCTGCCTAAGACATGATATTAAGAAAGAAAAAAATATATTCACAGTTTAGGTTATCTGCAAATGTGGAGTAAAGTAAAAAAAAAAGTATATGTTTGCATGTGTCAGTGCTTGTGTATTTGTTGCAGATATTATACTTACTCTCAATGGGAAGAAAGCAGTGTGTTCTGTTGAAATAAGGCCACAGTTCATATGAACACACTGCTCTCTTCCCATTGAGAGTAAGTATAATATCTGCAACAAATATACAATCACTGACGCATGTAAAGATATTCTTTTTTCTGCTCACTACTATTATGTGCATTGACCAATATCCTTAGGTAGCAGGATTAACAGAAAGCTGACTTGCAAGTTGTACCATTATAAAATCAGGCTTTGAAAGACCTCTACTCTCTCTTGACCATTCATTTTTCTTTAGCTTCAAGCTAAGCATGGAAGATGGTTTTCATAGTGAATACCAGTATTCATTGTTTCACAATAACTGACCAAAATGTTACATTTAAAATGATTCTATGGTCAAATATGTACTCTTTGTGAAAGAATGCTATGATCAATTAGCAATATCAACCACGAGTATCACAAGGAACAAATGGAAAATTGCTATATCAATACAACTTTGACCAAACAGATTTCCTAAAGCCTAGAAATGCATTGTCACACATCTATCTAATTTCTTCCTTGAAAATTATAAATCTTAATAATTTAAAGATAGTTACTAAATAGTCACTTAATGTTTGATTTATCTCATTGCCTAAAATGTGTGGTATAAAAACAAACATGTTTTTCAGGACACAAAACTGATGTGATTTTACATTTTACATTTGAGATTTCTAGACAGTGGTTAAGATTTATTTCCTGTTTGCTGAAATTATTTTTCTGCAGTGACTCAAAATTGCATAGTTTTCCATTCACACATTTATATAATTTACAAAAATTTATTTCACATAATTTAGATTAAAATACTGCTCCTATAATATTAAAAGATGACTGAGATAGAGATGTATCTCTCATAGTACTACATCTGAGTCTGAAAGTGGTTGTAACAGATGTTTTTTTTTTATGAAAATTGATGCTGTATTTAATTTGAGTAGCCTGTGAATTCCAACATAGTATTGAAGATATAGGATTGGCATATGAGCCATAGCAGATACACAGCATATTACAAAACTTTCATTTTAGCACCATTCCTAGTATAATTGATGCTACAAAAACAAGTGTTGTTGTTTTTTTTTTTACATTAAAGCAAAAAAGCAGTTGTATCACCTTTTTAATTAAATTTATAGAAGATTTATTCAATTCAATTTGGTTGAAGGGCTTTTAATAGTGGGTTGATAAATTTCTGGAAAAAGACATATGCATGGAGAGAAAAATAGACAATGATAAATGGAGACACTTCTATCTTATAATAACTTATACTAATTCTCAATTATTTGCTAACTTGAGGCCTGGTGCATGAAAATTCATGCACTGAAGGGGGAGGGTCCCTCAGCCAGTCTGCCCCCTCTCACAGTCTGGGAGACCTCAGAGGAAGGTGACACCTCTATCATACCTCTGCTGCTGCCACTGCTGGCAGCACAAGCCTTGACTGGCCCTGGTTTCCTGAGCTTCTGAGGCTTGCCGCACCTTGGGTGACCCTCGGCAGCTGGGGGGCTGAGGAGACTGGGTGCCACCATCTTGTGGTTGTTGGCATGCCATCTTTGAGGCAGTCAATCAGCATATCCTCTCCTCATTGGCTGTGGGTGGATGCAGAGCAGAAGTAATATAGATAATACAAGCCTGATATTATAGGCATATTTTATTTTATTTTTAAAAATAGTCAGAATTGAAACACATACTCTGATTTTCACCTTAACCTTTTTGATATTACATTGTACTAATGAGATAAAAAGCAAAGGTATGGTATTATTATGAATCCTTAAAAATGTTTATCCTAAAAGAAAAGTGTTTTGACTATTAAAATGCCCAAATATATTGGGGCCTGGTGACCAACCAATACATGGAGAAGAATGTGATTCCCTTTACTTAGTCATCATACCAGATTACAAAAATGTTTGATAAATGACTAGAATTTTTGCAAGATTTTTCTACTTTCACCTACAACTTTCTAACTTAGATATGTTTTTCATTTGAATATCTACTGCATTTATCATCTGTTTTAATCTAAAGATTATATGTGGATTTACTTCAGTACCTTAGGCATGTAAATTAGTCTTGTTTCCTGGTCAGAGACAAAGTTTCTCAGGGATGTGTTAATTAGCTAAGTAGGAATGGCTGTCAGTTTTTACCTGGACATTTCAATGAAATTGGCCATTATTAGTGCTGGTTTAAATTTATTTCAATGTCTTAGTTTCATCACTGATAACTAAAGTAAGATAAAGTCTCATAAATCTAGTAAAAAAATATGGCTACTCTTAAAACTAAAATGTTTATTTATACTGGGGAGGCCCTTCTTTTCTTGAATCAATGTATTGGGAAATAAGAGAGAGAGATGCTTGGATTCTACCAACAAAAATGTTATGTTTTGCTTCCTGTGACTTCACAGGTGACGTGTCTGCCATCTCACCAGACAGGCGATACACACTCCTGCCCTTCAAAGACAACCCAAGTGCTTCATTCCTTCCACAACCCCTGCAGTCAGCAGCCAAGAAAGAGTTTCTGACCTTTTCATATTTTGTTTATAGCACCTTTATTGGAGTTGTCTCCTTCCATTTAAGAGCCATTCTATGGGATCTACTCATCTTCAGGCACTGTGTCAGCCACAGGCTTGTCTCATCTATTCTCCCAACCTCCTTCCCACCACCTCTAGCCCCAGGGTGCAGGTAGAACATGTTCTCACTGAATAATTGCTAAACAAAAAGACAAATTAAAGAGCAGATCAAGTATTTGTGTTGTGTGTGTGTGTGTGTGTGTGTGTGTGTGTGTGTGTGTGTGTTTTAAGACTAACCAGATATACAGACTAGAATATTTATTTATATAGTTCATATATACTCTTACTATCATCCTCTTGACAAATGACAATATCAGTGTGTATAACCTAAGATATCCAATGTTGTATGAGAATTTCTAATTCAGCATCTTCTTTATTCCTTTTGCCATGGTTTCTTGAGATGTTGTAATACTCAATTGGCAGATTATTTTTATTCAGGGAAAAAGGTCAACAATCTATACCTAAATTTTCTCATTTGCTTCTACTTCACATTCATATATTTCTAGAAATATGTATATTATGGTCTGCTATTTTCCAATGGAATTTGAACAAGAGATATAGATGGTACCAGTGAAATTTACATCGAATATTAAGACACTTTCAAGAGTTATGAGACAGAATCAGGTTATAAAGAAAAGTGTTCTGTATTTTTTGTATTTATGAATATAAATATTAGGTAAATTTTATTTAATGATGGTTGCAAAATTACAAATGATTTCTTTTAAAAAATGTTAACAGAGATGCACCAAAATTTATTAGATGAAGAGATTGATACTTCTAAAAAGTATTAGGCCAGTTAAGTTTCTACAATGAAAACTATTGTCTCTTGAAAAAAAATGAAGAAATATTAATGAAAGCATAAAAACATTATCTTTCATGGTTTTGGCATTGGAAGACTACTATATGTTTTTAATTACACATCTGATTACTAAAACTTCTATTTCTTAAATTTTGACCAATAATTTAGGAGCTTACTGCTAAGCTTAACTAATCTACTATTATATTTCTGTTTTTTAAGTTATTCTACAGCATATTTTATCACATTTTAAAGTTAAGTGTCCAAGATAAATATTTAAAGCTATGTTAAGTTGTCTTATTTTTTTTTCAAAATATGCCATGGTAACTTATGCATTTTTCATGGGTGTTATAGACTATGATCTAATTAATATTTTGGAGATAGCATAGAATCAAACAGTAAAGTTGGATTTAAGATATAAGAAGATGGCACCTCATTGCCATTTTTATTTGATTCTCTCAGATGATTGGTAACTTAGAGCATGTTTTCATATGTCTCTAGGCTTTTGTATATCCTCTTTCAAAAAATGTCTAATTTGGTACTTTATCCATTTTTTTAATTGGATTTGCCCATTTTTGTTTATATTTCTTTTGTTAAGTTGTAGGAATTCCCTATAAATTTTTGAGATTAGGCCCTTATCAGATATAATATTGGCAAATATTTTCTCCCATGCAGTGGGCTTTCTTGTTGTTTTGTTGATAATTTCTTTTGTTGTGCAGAAGCTTTTTATTTTGATGTGGTCCCATTTGTTTATTTTGTCCTTAGTTTCCATTGTCCTAGGAGTTGTATCAGTAAAAATATTGCTACAACATATGTCTGCTATTGTGCTGCTTATGGATCCTTCTAAGATTTTTATGTTTTCCCACTGATGTTTAAGCCCTTTATTCACTTTGAGTTTATTTTTTGTATGAGGTAAGTTGGTGGTCTAGTTTCACTTTTTTTTTTTTTTTGCAGGTATCTGTCCAATTTTCCCAATACCATTTATGGAAGAGATTGTCTTGACTCAATTGCATATTGACTTTTTTGTCAAATGTTAATGGAGCATAATTGTTTGAGTTGATATTTGGGTTCTCTATTTGGTTAAATTAGTCTATATGTCTGTTCTTCTACTAGTACCAGGCAGTTTTGAGAACAGTGGCTTTGTAATATACCTTGATATCTGTTATTGTGATCCCCCCATCTTTGTTCTTTTTTCTCAAGATTTCTGCAATTATTCAGTCTTTTTTTTTAATCCAGATGAATATTTGGAGAGTTTGTTCTAGGTCTGTGAAATATGCCATTGGTATTTTAATGGGGATTACATTGAATCTATAGATTAATTTGGTAGTATGGATATTTTAATGATGTTAATTCTACCAATCTATGAACATAGCATATCCTTCCATTTGTTAATATCATCTTCTCTCACACTTTTCAGAAAGGCTGTCATCAACAAATCAACAAGTACTGGTGAAGATGTGGTGAAAAGGAACTCTCCTGCACTGCTGGTAGGAATGCAGGCTGGTGCAGCCATTGTGGAGAACAGTATGGAGTTTCCTCAAAAATTAAAAATGGAACTTCCATTTGACCTAGTAATCCCACTTCTAGGGTTGTATCCCAAGTAACTAGAAACACCAATCAGAAAGGATATGTGCATCCCTATGTTCATAGCAGTACAATTTACAATAGCTAAGATTTAGAAACAGCTTAAGTGCCCATCAGCAGATGAATGGATTAGAAAACTATGGTACATCTACACAATGGAATACTATTCTGCTCTAAAAAAGAAGGAATTCTTGCCATTTGCAAGAGCATGGAAGGAATTAAAGAGCATTATGCTAAGCAAAATAAGCCAGAGAAAGATAAATATCACATGATCTCACTCATTTGTAGAATATAATGAACAACATAAACTGATGAACAAAAACAGAACCAGAGACATAGAAGCATTGAACAGACTGTCCAACCTATGAGGGAAGGTGGGGTCAGGGAGGTGATGAAGTAAGTGATCAACCAAAGGACTTATATGCATGCATGTGAGAATAACCAATGAATACAGACAGTAGGAGGGTGAGGGCATGTTCTGGGTGGTGGGAGTGGCTATGGAGAGGTCAATGGGAGAAAAAGGACACGTATTAATACCATAAACAATAAGTAATTTAAATTAAAAATATATAGAAGAAATTAGTTACACTTTTGTAGCACTAGTATGTCAAAATTCAATAATTCTCAAGGAGCATTGTCAAATTACCCAAAGTGAGTTTTGAAAATATCAATGTATGTATGAATGCCTGCATGAATCTAATAGTTTAAGTAACAATATACATGCAAGACAAAACTGTCACCTATTTGTAGAAAAGGATAATTATAGAACAAATATTAATTAGTAAAAATATTTCTTAATGAAAATATAGCAAAATTGAGATAGAGTAGAGTTTAATGTTTTTTACTTTTTACAGCAAATACTCCATTTTGGTAATGACCTTGCCAAAATGTGTAAGACAATTTTTAAAAATATTATTTGAGAATAAAAAAAAGGATGAGAGTGCTTTTAATTTTCCTATATTGTGTGTCAAGAATCAGTTGCTGTCCTAGTTGGTTTGGCTCAGTGGATAGAGCGTCGGCCTTTGAACTGAAAGGTCCCAGATTCAATTCCAGTCAAGGGCACATGCCTGGGTTGTGGGCTCAATCCCCAGTGGAGGGCTTGCAGGAGGCAGCCAACCCATGATTCTCTCTCATTATGGATGTTTCTATCCTTTTCTCCCTCTTCCTTCCTCTCTGAAATCAATAAAAATATATATATGAATCCGTTGCTTCTTTTATTCTTTGGATTTATAATTTGAAGGCATGCTAATACATGTTATTTAAATAGAAAGTATTTATATCAGAATACCCATCTGAAGTATGGAGGCAAATACACTATCATATATTGAACAGAAAATTTAGAGTATTTTATATAGTCTAGTAACTGTATTATGGTAATTTAACTGTAAACTCCTATACATTTTAAAGCTTTTTAAACTATATTGCTTGTTTTAATTGAATCTATCATTAATCTTTTAAAATCTCATTATGGAATTTTTAAAACTATATACAAAAGTGGGAATTATATATTTTAATGAATCTTCAATTAACTGTCATCTGTGTGCTAGAATGATCAATATTTTTTACTCTTGCATGTTTAGTCTTTTATTTTTCTGTTTTATTGTTCTTTTAATTTAAATATAAAATTTTAACATGATCATAAAAATATATTAATTTAAATTGTATCTGTAAAAAACTAACATACATGTAATTTACCAAATTCTCATCAGAGTTCTCCCTATGCTGAGATATATTTTGAATATATAATTTGTGGTCAAATAAAGTAACAAGTTTTCAATAATTCAAACGAGTTATTAAAATTGTATTAAGTTTGATCAAATAGTCATCTAAGATTTGGTTAAATGCCTGAATCATGATGATGAAATGGTGGCTAGCCATTAAATTAATTCAATTTAAAGACAGTATAGTGGTTACTATATTACAGTTAAATTGTCCACAAAATAATTTAAAATAAATGGGCCATTCTCTAGAAAGAATGCTTGTTTATTTATTTATTTAAGCATATACACTTTGTATGTTTGTAGATATAAACCATAGAAAAATATTAATCAATGCATTTTGCTATATTAGGAATTAAAAATTTAAGAGAAAGAATGATAATTTTCTATTCCCTTTCCTGCATTACACAAGTGAGTCTCATTTTACCCTAGAATTTAAAGCCTCTTCTTTGAAGTATTTCTTCATTCTGTCAAGTCTTGCTCTATTTTCAAATTACACACAGTTCTTTATTCTGCAGTGTTCTTTAGTCATTTTCAAAGAAACATAACTTGAATTCATATTGTGCCTATTAGGCACAAACTCATGGCATGCTTAGCTATTAATTAATATATTGCATGAGCATATGGTGGTATACACTGTCAAGTTCAAGAGCACACTACTATCTTTAAACTTCAGAGTCCTAGAAAATCTAGGCCCTTAATTGTGTTACGTATTTAGATTGTATTTGGTTTCAGCTGGCAGACAGGCTAACCTAACAACATAGAACAAAATAGAATTTGTGATTTTGCTTCCTAAATTTACATTATATTATATCAATAGCTCAGACTTCCACATAGGGTGCTCCGTGTCTTATGGGTATTTCTTTCCAATACCATTGATATATTTCAGTCATTCCCTTATGTTTTATATAACTTTCTTGATGTAAAATAAGTCATTTCAAAGGTAACCAGATTCTTTCTTATTATTCTATAGCATAAAAACTAGTATAAAGTATATTATAGCAAATATAAATTATCTTGATACTTTCATAATGTTGCATATAAACTGCAACCCCTTCTTACTTTAATCTTTCATGTATATATCAGCACGGAATATTACATAAAAACCTTTAGTCTCCATGTTCCAATAAATCAGTAAGAGTAGGTTTGCTTTAAATTACAGTTGTGAAGATGGGAGAATTCTAATTCATCCCCATTTGTGAAATGACTTTTTTGTTTTGTTTGCATGATCATAGGTTGTTATTGTCCTTCAGATGTGCTTTCTTTTAAAAAAAAGGAATGGATTTTTTTTAAAAGTTATAGCTATTTGAAAGTCTGAAATTATATATCATCTCATAAGGCAGAGGTGGTTACATGGTGAGAACTGCATATCATTTTACCTTTATGTTTTTTCTTCAATAAGCTCAATTTTACAAGATAGCTACGAATAGCTCAAATTTAGTGAACAATGTATCTGGCATTTTGCTAAAACCTTTACATATTGTCTCATTTAATTTTCATAGCAATCCTATGAAGTAGGAGTTTAAGTAAATTAGGAATATAGAAAATAAAGGAAATGAAGCATTTTGTTTGTGATCACCTAATAGTAGACAGATAAATGTTTTACTGTTCTGGTATTGCAGGACATCTGGCAACTCTAGTCCTGCCTACTCTATGAGAACAGGGCTTTTTCAGTCACTGAAAAGTAAATATTCTGGGTCTCTTATAGATTCAAAAACTCTCCCCCAAAAAGCAGGACCAACTGCCCTAAGGACCATCGCCTACCTTACAGGCAAGATTGAGTACATTCTGAGTCTTCAGTCCTCAACTGAATGGTACATAAGGAAGTGAAACCAAAATACTAACTAATTTCAAACTAAATCAGGTAGTTCCTTCCTTAACTCCCCCAGGCAGAGGTCCCTGTGCTTGAGATCCACACACACTCTTGTTCACACTGCTCTCATAGCACTTCCCAAGTGGACAATAATTCAGCTGCTTGTGCATATGTTTCCTTCATTAAACAGAAACAAATTTAGTATCTTTCACCACTTTTGTTTTTCTCTGAAGGCTGAAAATATTTTGAAATAATCTCAACTTATTTTACAAGGCATCTTTATTATAATTTATATTTAAAAATAATATATAATAAACTGCATTTTGAAAAGTTTGGCATATGTATACTTCTAGGAAACTGTCACTACAATCCATGGAGTGAACAAATTCATCAGACCAAAAAGTTTGCTCAATCACTCCTCCTGTCCCTGTATATCCCACTTATTCCAAGATAACCACTAATCTACTTCTTGTCACTATATATAGGTTTGCATTTTCCAGAAATAAATATAAAAGAAACTATACTATCTGTAATCTTTTTGTCTAAATAATTTTATTCAACTTAATTATTTTGAGATTCATCCTTGTTGTTTTATATATCACTAGCTCATTCTTTTTAAATAAGTCACTTTCCATTGTATTGATATACTATATTTTACTTATCCATTCCCTATTAAATCAATATTTGGATTGTTTCCCCATTTTGGCTAGTTAACTTGTATCCTGCAACCTTGCTAAATTGGGAAGTCAATTTTAAGTCATGCATTTATGCTTTGAAGATAGCTATTTTACTTTGCTTCTTTTAATATTTTTCTCTATTTTTTGTTTCTTATTGTATTATTATAAAATATTGATTAGATTAGAGAGCATGAAAGTTTAATATAGTAGAAAGAATGCAAGCTTTTCATCTTTAAATATATAAATATACATGTTCATAAAAACATAATATTTTCTCTCTTTTAGCTTCTTCACAGTAACACTGATGTTACTCTTGTTTTTTAATGCCATCATAAAGAAATGTTTAAATCTCAAATATTGCAATAATCTGAGTCTATGACAATCATTAGGTCCAAATTATTAGACAAGAAGATCCTTAAGGCAATGTCTATGTTTTGATTTTCATATATTGAATTCAGTGGTGCTTCACACATATCAGGGAGACAATATACTCTTAAATAAATCCATTTATAAATAGCAAAATATCATTTGTGTGTGAGCTGAGAAAGTAGAATTGCCTCATATGTGAAGAATATATGAATGCATTATTAGCAATATGCAAAAAACTGTTTCAGTTTGTCCTGTAATATAAACAATAAATCCTCACTTATTCTTTGTTGGCTTTGAAGTATATTGATATATTTCAAATTATGTGTGAGCATCTGCAACAATTCTATGTGAAGGTAGAAACCCTGTTATGTAAAACAATGAGAATGTGAACACTTTCCATGCCTGACATTGCTTTCTTTATGATTTCTTATCGACAAAGTTGTTTTGCTTTAATCAAAGAGTGAATGAATGTAGTTGGTAATCTCTAGTAAACCCATAGTAATTTATTTCAAGTCTGGGAACCTTTGGTGCCCTCCTCTCACAATGCATAATAGAATTTCTTATCTTTGGAAAGCCAGGCCAGTCTGTGGCTCTATGGGAGTGATTATAAAATCCTTACTTTTTATTATCTTTAATTTTATGTTTAATCCATTTTAAAACAACTTCTGGCATTTTCAAAATTAATAATTAGTGTTGAATTGTGGAGAAAAGATGAAGAGCATATTGTTTCATTCATTCTCCATTCAACATATTTTTAATGAAAACTAACTCAATATTTTAAATGATATAAAAGTGGGCTTGGGAAGAAGAGACCTGAAATCTCTTTGTAAGTCTTATAATACTTTCTGTTTTAAATGGATTCAGGTTTCTTTCTACCAGCCAATAAATTGCTTGTTTTCAATCTTTAAGAAATCATGGAGGTGTTTGGCAAGGTTGATTCTGGCTAGAAGAGCAAAGGAATATTGGAGTAAACATTTCAAAGCTGGCCCAGTATGTGTGGCTCAATGGATTGAGAATGTTAGTCCATGCACCAAGAGATCACTGGTTCGATTCCTAGTCAGGGAATGGGCTCAATCCCCAGTAGGGGGCCTGCAAGAGGCAGCCCATCAAAGTTCCTCTCACATCAATGTTTCTCTCTCTCTCTCTCTATCTCTCGCTCTCTCGCTCTCTCGCTCTCTTTCTCGCTCTCTCTCTTATTCTCTCTGTAAAATCAATAAAACATTTTTTAAAAGTCACAAAGCTTAAATATATTTATTTTTCTTTCTTATAACAGTTCAAATTTAAATATTTTCAAAATGAGACAATTATACACTTATAAGTGAAATTAGATTGCTGAAAGATAGTTTTATGTGAAATTTAGTGACAGAAACAAATGCATTTTCCATTGAAAACTGACTTTAGTTATATTAAGTATTATATAACTTAAAAGTTAAATATAATATTAAAATACAATATAGAATGTTGTATATGTCATTTACAGCTTTTATGTAGAATACTATTTGTTTAAAATTGTGTTGTTTGCTTCACCCCCTTCTAAAACTGAATATTGAATTCTGAAATTGTTTTATTTTTTTTTCTGAACTGTTTATAAGAATGTCTTTTGTTTATTTCTCTGGAATTAAATTTTTATTTAGTCTAATCATACTTTAATACTTTACTCTAAATTAAATTTAATATGCTGACACTTTATTGATTTCCCACTATGGTTTTTATAAACTTTTTTATAATTGATATTTTGATAAACTGTTTTATGAATTTGTACTTATTATCCATCAGATGCTAATCATTATAAAAAAGTGTTCTATAGGGAAGAATAAAATCTAAATAATTTATTCAATAACCAGCAGAAAATTTTTACTTTACTAGTAATCTCTTTTTATATAAATGCAATATATCTTCTGAAAGTAAGCAGTCAATAAAAACCTTAGAAACTAATTTTATTTAATGATCTTAGAAATAATAATAAAATGTACTTTTTGTAATATAGGTGTGCTAAAGAAAATGATTAGAAAAAATAAACATCGGTGTTTTAAATTATTCAACATCAAGTCAATCATAGCTGTAAAGATGCTTTGTAGCTGTGACTTGCTCAATAACAGATAGTAGGCAGAATTGGTCTTATCAGCCATTCAATGTCACAGAGTCTTCCAAAAGTATTTTCTACCCATCTTTATGACCTCATTCCCATGTCCCTTCTTATATCATCCTTTGTGAAACCAGTTGTTAGGAAAAGATATACATTCTTTGGTGCCTGAAGCCTAAACACTTTTATGGCAAGGGTGGAAGGCTTTTTGAGAAAAGAATTTACAGTGCCAAATAGGAATGAAAGTGCATTTTTACCTAGAATGCATATATGAGGCACAGGAAGTTTTATAAGTATTAAGATATCTGGCCTGACAGGTGTGGCTCAGTGGTTGAGCATTTACCTATGAACCAGGAAGTCCTGGTATGATTTTGGTCAGGATACATGCTCAGGTTGTGGGCTCCATCCCTAGTAGGGGACATGCAAGAAGCAGCTGATTAATTATTTTCTTTCATCATTGATGTTTCTATCTCTTTATCTTCCTTTCTCTCTGAAATGAACAATTTTTTTTAATTTTAAAAAAATCTTACATATAAGGGAAGCATTGCAAAATCCAGAAAATGACCAAATATCTATGTCACACTTGCATGTTATGACTAAAGAAGGGTTTATACATTGGGCATAAGAATGCTTGGAAATCATTACTACACATAGATAATGACTGGTAACAATATCAAAAATAATTTCATATCACATAAATATGCCCCACTATGGACAAATAGCATATATTCCCACTCTAGTTTCCATTAGTCAAATAACAAAATGACAATAACAGCCCATCCAATGCCATCTGGCATGAGAGAAAGTGTAACCGAGGGAAATCAAATTGGTCTTAATCAGTTATATCCAAAACACATCAAATTTATATATTTTTTTAAAATATAGGACCACAAGAATATGTATCTTCTATGTTCATCTAAGGAGCATATGCCTGTGAGGATCCCTAGAGCATAAGGTTTTTAACTCACAGTAAATGCAACTCCATCTTTACCTAGCCAGTCTAAAATCATCATCTCTCTATAAGTATGTCATGTATTTCTTTCCATAGTGTCTTTAATTCTGTTTCTTTTTCTGCTCTCAACTTGAATCTTCTTCAAAACTTATACACTTTTAGCATTTAATTTAACTACTTCATCCTGTAGAAATTTTAGTAATTCTTCATAAGTATTAGGAATTAATCTGATGGCATCATCACTTGACTTTATTCCCCTACTATACTATTCTATTTGGATATAATTTTCTTTTATTATTATTATTTATTATTTTTAATTTTTCATTTCTTTATTAATATATTACATGGATACATATATACCCATTGTCCCCACCCCCCTCAATCTGTGTGCATCTTTTTTTTGAGGTGAGTTTCTTGTAGACAGCAGATACATGGGTCGTGTTTTCTTATCCAATCTGTTACCCTATGTATTTTGATTGGGGCATTTAATCCATTTACATTTAAATTTATTATTGATAGGTACTTATTTGTTGCCATTTTTATTTTTTACCTCTGTGTTCATTCTCCACCTCCTTTTTTTTTTTTTTTTTTACAGCAGACCCTTTAACATTTCTTGCATTGCTGGTTTGGTGGTAATAAATTCCTTTAGTCCTTTTTTGTCTGTGAATCTTCTGATTTCACCTTCAATTTTGATTGATAACCTTTCTGGGTACAGTATTCTTGGATTCAGACCTTTCCTTTGCATGACTTTGTATATTTTATTCCATTCCCTTCTGGCCTGATGAGTTTCTATTGAGAAATCAGTCACTAGTCTTATGGGAATTCCTTTGTAGGTAACTTTCTGTCTCTCTCGGGCCACTTTTAAGATTCTTACTATGTCATTGGTGTTTGCCGATTTAATTATAATGTCCTTTGGCATTGATCTTTTGGGGTTCATTTTGCTTGGGACACTGTGAGCTTCTTGGATTTGTGTGGGTTTTTTCTTCCTTATATCAGGGAAGTTTCTGTCATTATTTCTTCAAAAAGGTTTTCTATTCCTTGCTCAATTTCCTCTCCTTCTGGAATGCCTATAATGCAGTTGTTGTTTTGTTTCATGTTATCCCAAAGTTCCCTCAGGTTTTCCTCCTGCTTTTTATTTTTATTTTTTTTATTGAAGCTGCTCTTCTTGGGTATTTTTTCCTACCTTATCTTCTAGCTCACTGATGAGGTCCTCTGCTTCTTCAAGTCTGCTTTTGATGTTTTCTATTGAGTTCTTTACAGTAGTGATGTCGTTTTTAATTTCTTCTTGGTTCTTCATTTCCTCTTAGTTCTTACTTATATTGTTGAATTTGTCTTCCATTCTTTTCAGCCACCTTATGACCATTTCTCTGAATTCTTTCTCTGGCAGAATGCTTGCCTCCATTCCATTTACTTCCTTTTCTGGTGATGCCTGCTTTTCTTTCATATGCAGGCTGTTTCTATGTCTCCTCATGGGTTCTCTTCTCCAGGTGTCCAGTTATGTAGTTTTCTCTCTCCTTATCCCAAGAAAAATCTGACCTTTCCCTGGTGGAGTGTAGAGCTGCTCTGAATCCGTGTGTTTGCGCCAACTGGGGACCAGTGTTCTAGGGTTCACAGCTGTTCAGTGGGTGTCATAGTTGTAGATTTTCAGGCTTCTGATAACATCAACTTTCCCTTTCAAGATGACGCAATCTCTGCATCTGAGCCAGTCACTCTGTGAGGGAACCCAGTAGCAGTAGAGGCTTCCCAGTTAGGGCAGCCTTGTTCATCAGTCCCTGACCAACTCCTAGAGTATAGCTGTCCCTCAAATCACTCTACAAACACTCATGTGTTCCTCAGCTGTTCTTTATATCTGTTCTGGGTCATAACTCAGGACACGTCTATCTATTCTGCAGCCATTTTTTCCTCCTCCAACATAATTTTTATGTGCACTTTTTCTCCTGCACTGGACATATGTGCTGCAGGAACTAATGTCAGAGACAGGGTTCTGGATACAGTTTTCATGGTTCCTAAAATATAGCATCTATTCAATAAATTTTAATATATGTACTGTTGAGCATTAAATATAAAATCTAAGAGAAAAAGCAATTTAAAAATAATTAAACAATAAAACTATTAAAACTGGTAAATAAATACAGTAAAGGAATAGGATACAAAATAAATACTCAGATATTAGTTTTATTTTATATAACAGTGAATTATCAGAGAGTGAAACTAAGAAAATAATTCCATTAAAATTGCATCAAAAATACCTAGGAATAATATAACTAATGAGGTAAAAGACTGATACTCAGAAATTTATAAGATGTTAAAGAAATAAATGAGAAAGATACAAATAAATGCTTATGGAGAAGAAGAATTACATCATTAAAATATCCATCATACCCAAAGCAATATATAGATTAAAGCAATTTATATCAAAATACCAATGACATATTTCACAGAATTATAACAAATAAGCCACTATCTATATGGAACCACAAAATAACCTGAATAATCACAGTAATCTTGAAAAAAGAACAAAGTTGGAGGAATAATGCTACCTGATATCAAACTCTACTACATGGCCATAATAATGAAAAGAACATGGTACCAGCATAAAATTGGACTTATACATTAATGGAACAGATAGGGATCCCAGAAATAAACTCACGCCTATCTGGTCAATTCATGCAGGGAGTGGCAAAAGAAAATATATGGTTGTTTACAGGAAAAATTCTACATAATAAGGAGATAGTAGGCAAATTGACAAGCACGCCCTCACAAAGATGGCTGACTATGACCAGGCCGGTGGGGAGGAGGTAGTAAGTGAAGATCAAATGATTGAACAAGCAGGGTGCATGGGGCAACCAGGCCAGCAGTGGGTTTAGTGAGGGATGACCAAATGACTGAACAGGTAGGCTGTATGGGCAACCAGGACAGCAGCAGGATTAGTGATGAATGACCAAACAACTGAACAAGCAGGCTGTGTAGGGCAACCATGCCAGCAAGGGGGGGGGGGGCAGAAAGGAGTGACCAGTCCACATGGCAGTGAGGAGTGACTAAGCCATCAGGGAGGGGGCATTTGGGGCAGTTATGGGTGACCAGACCAGCGGGGGGTGGGAGGGGAGGTAGTTAGGAACAATCAGGCCAGTATGCAGAGTCAGTGAGGAGTAATCAGGTTGACAGGGAGGGGTAGTTAGTGACAACTATGAAGGCAGGCAGGTGAGCAATAAGGAGCCAGTATTCCAGGGTTGTGAAAGGGATGTCTGACTGACAGTTTAGGCCCAATCCCCAGCATTAGGCCTAAACCATCAGTCAGACATCTTCCAAGGGGTTCCAGGTTGGAGAGGGTAAGACTGGGGTGAGGGGACCCCCACATGCATGAATTTCATGCACTAGGCCTCTAATAATATAATAATTAACAAATATTAATATAAGAATAAACTTATTTTATATACTCACAACTATAAACCTATTTTTGCCCACACCTGTATTTGACAAATAAGTCAATAACATAAAAAGAATTAAAGAAAGTCTATTCAATAAATAGTGTTGGTGCCTCAAGGAACACTTTGCAAAGCATATGATTGTCTAATCCAGTGGTAGGCAAACTGTGGCTCATGATCCACATACAGCTCATGAGCTGCAGTTTGCCGCTCTGTTGACTAATGAGTTTGCCAACCACTGGTCTAACCATTATATTGTACACTTGTAACTAATACAAAATAATATTGAATGAAAACTGTGATTGAAAAAATATTAAATTTTTGTAATTAATTATTTCATCACATACTTATGTATAAAATCATCATGTTGTACACCTTAAAAAAAGAAAAGTAATTGAACTTATTACAAAGTGTACTATTTAATATTCTTATAGCATTCTTTTCCTGGTCAATGTTCTCAGTGGTTAGGGCATTGTCCCACACATGGAAAGGTCTCCTGTTTGATTCCTGCTCAAGGGAACATACCTGGGTCATGAGTTTGATCCCCAGGAAAGTAAGGGCACAAACAGAGGCAATAAATTGGTGTGTCTCCCTCACATCAAGGTTTCTCTCTCTCTCCCTGACTTCCATTTTACTCCCTTCCAGTCTCTTAAAAAAAAAATCAATGGAATATCTTTTGGTGAGGATTAAAAAACAAACAAAAAATGATAATCCTCTATAATAAAAGCTTAACATGCTAAGTGCCCAGTCAACTAGTTGACCATTCAACCAATCAAAATGTAATATGCTAATTATATGCTAAGGTAGCTCACTACTTACTATGATGTGCACTGACCACTAGGGGGGCAGACAGTTAACTAGGAAATTTGCTTGCTGCTGGGGTCCACCTGATGGGGACTGAGCAAGATGGGGCTGGACAAGCCCTGGAGCCCTCCTGCAGTCCCTCCCCAGCCCTGATCATACACTGGTGGGGTCCCTCAACCTGGCCTGCACCCTCTCACAATCTGGGACCTCTCGGGCAATGTAAAAAAGCTGGTTTTAGCCTAATCTTGCAGGCCAGGCCAAGGGACACAACTGGTGCACGAATTCATGCATTGGGCCTCTAATAATAATATAATATTCTTACCAATGCATCTCTATGAATTTCATTAGGAATAATTATGTGTTCTTTTAATTTTAGAAAAATAATTTTTCTCTAAAAATAAAAGTGTTCAAATATTAACATGTAGGGAATACATATCTTCTATCTAAAGTTTTTAGAGGAAAGGTCTTTTTAGGTTGGCAGGTTGAATCTTATTCTTAAATCTAATTTATATTGCAGACTACAAAATACAAATGTGACAAATTTAATGTTATATTTTAAATAGTTCTGTAATGTATTTATAATCAATATGAGAGTCTTTCTGCAATTAAAAAATGTGATTTGGCAATGGGATAAAATAATCAAAACAATTTCCAAAATATATTTTTATTAGTGCTGAAAAAATGATTATATTTCTACATAAATACATGCAAAATGAGAGAACTATATCTCTTGCAAACCTTTGTCACTTTCCTATTTTTTACTTAAATTTTAATTTTACTAGCTAGATTGAAAGAAATAAATGATTAAAGCTCAAATTATAAATGACTTTCAATATATAATTTTGCTAACAGCATTTATCGATTATTACACAAAAAAATGATTAAGTATTATGTATATTTCTGAGGACAACCTTATCATGATGATCTCCATTTTACTGATGTTAAATTGAGATTTAGGAAAGTTAGGTAATTTGCTCAGTTCACACAAATCATTATTAGGATTACAAGAATTTTAAATATCCAAAGCTTACATTCATTGTGTGTGTGTTTTTTTGTGTATGTGACATAAATAAAAATAAAGATTAATATATGGAAAGAATTACCATTACTACACAATAACAATAAGAAAGAATTTTGCCTTTTCCTCAGATTCACAGGCATAAGTTTAGAACACTAAAGAATCAAGTGAGAATGTATTTCCACCTAAGTTAATTCATGAGAATGCATTTCTTAACCTGATTTTGTTATGCTACTGTAATCTTGTAATTATAGTTAGTTAAAAGAAGTCATGAGAATTAGACCCCAGACAAATTTAGAATTTTGTAAGTTAGGTTGGACTTACTATTTATTGACTTAGAACAAGGAGCTTAATTTTTCAAATCTTATTTTATCAGTTGTAAAATTGGTAAAAATATCTTTATTATAAGACAGTTTTAAACTAATAAAATAACATATGAAACACCAAGATAATGGTCTGGAATTATCCAGAATAATTTTAAACTAAGATGAAAATAGACTAGTACTTCACATATAAAATATAGATTGCCGATTCTCTCTATTAACATTGAAATATTTTCTTTATCTTTAGATTACATATTTTCTAGCTAAGTAAAATCAATTACTGGTTTTAAGCAATACTATAAAATATAAATTAAGAAATATGACTCATTTTACAGTGTTATTTTAATACTAAATTTATTTCTCATTTGTCTCTATGCCATAAAAAATAATTTGAGACCCCACTGATTTTAAAGGAAGGGCAGATAAACATTAGCTCAGCAATGTACAGGACAAGATAGCAATGACCCCTTTGATTCTGTAGAGACCAACAACCACACAATATAAAATTAATATATTTTTGTAAAATTCAAAGAAGAAAGCTCAAGAGTGTTGATATAAACTATATAATTATGAATTTCATGGAAAATATCAGTATGTTTAAATAGTCTCAGGTGAACAATATTAAGGATATTAAATAATTTCAAATGCTCTCTATTACACATAAATTGCAGATGTCATGAAATTGTTGGTATAATAAACAGAGTAGTAATTCTAATTAAGTCTTCTTATGCTGATGAACCAAAATTATTATGATTTCTTTTTAAATCAGACATACTAGTAAAGAACTCTTTGACATTGTTGACTTTTTTGCATATATAATTTACCAAAGGTGTAATGAATGAGGAGTTATAGGCTGATTTGATCATTATTGAAGGACAAGAGTGAGTCTTTATGAGAAAACTATCCCATTTTCTCCTAAGAAATATTGGACAAGTACAAATATTGAAGTTAATTACATTATTTTTCTTAATTACAATCATAAGGAAAATAAAAAGGTGATGATAGATACTTGTATCACCTGTACACATACACATATGTCTTAAATTTATTACTTATTATGCTTTCTTCTTGAATTTATTCTGTATATTGTTTATGTTTAAACTAGAGGCCTGGTACATGAAATGCATGAATGAGTAGGGTCCCTAGGCCTGGCTGGTGATCAGGCCTGATCAGGACCATCTGGTTGCTGGTTGGGCCTTCCTTCCCCTAGCTGCCAGCTGGGGCTTTCCTTCTTTCTGCTTTGTCTCTTGGTGGTCAGTGCACATTATAGGGAGCAGTTGAATTCCCAGTTGGTGGAACTCCTTCCTGAGGGGACAATTTGCATATTAGCCTTTTATTATATAAGATACTTTCGTTTTTTAGAATTATTTTAAATAGTATAAAACTAATGAATGAGTATATCTGTGGCATTTCACATTCTTACTCAGCCCAATAAAACATTTGAAAACTTACTGCAAATTTCTATTATTATAGTTTTAATATTAATAAAGTTTTATTAATATTAAATAAAGCATGATTTTTGAGAATTTTCTACTTTCATTGTTTATTATTTGGGTGATTATTTGTTTTGTTTTTGTTTAAGAGAACCAGTTTCTAGAGTCTCAACATTTTTTATTTAATTGAATTATAATTGATATATAACATTAGTTTGTAACAATTAAAGTAATCTACACACCCCCCCACACACACACACATTAATTTGTAGAGAAGGGAGAAGGGGGGAGAGAGAGAGAGAAACATCAATTATAAGAAAGACACATTTATCAGTTGCCTTCCACACATGCCCTGAAGAGGACTAGGGGGAAAAGGGGTGGATCAATCCTACAATAGAGGTACCTGGTCTTTACCAGAATAGAACCCAGAGTCCTACTCCTTGGACTGCAGGACTCAGAACTGAGCCCACAACATCTTGAAGGGGACAGTGGCCTTTTCCAGGAACTTGTCAGCACTGCCACCCAGACAGGACTTGGACACTGCCTGCAACCCAGCAGCCACTCCAGCCAAAATCCTGCTACCCCAGTGGCAAACCTGTGGAACCTGGGACCTCCACCTCCAAAAGTGTGCTGTTCCCACAGCAGTAAGTGCATCTTCCCCCTCCCCAGTGGCAGAACTCCAGATACCATTTTTGTACAGGCATCCAGGACACATCACTCCTTAGGCAGTGCCTGAAAGCCACTAGGAGCCCCTACTGGATATGATTTTGTACAGACAAGGGTGTGCTGTCCTGCAGTAGAAATTTTGAATTTTCTCTGTCTGAATCACTGCCTGCACACACCCCAGCTGTACAACTTCAGTGTCAGGGCATCTCAAAGTGCATCAGAGACCTGTATCAGCAAAGGCAACGCCATAGACACAGACATTTCCAAAGGGTAGGCACCTGTGCCCATAGCCACAAGGTCTTCTGGGGAGCTGCTTTTAGCCCCTGCTGGTTGTGATTCTGCACAGACAAGGATATGCTGCCCTGCAGTAGAAATTCTGAACTCTTTCCTCCTGAATAACTGGGCACACACACCCCTCCCCCAGCTGCTTAACTTCAGTGTCAGGGCATCTCAAAGTGCATCAGAGATCTGTGTGCCTGCAAACACACCTCCAGTCTGAGTGCACATTTCCAATGGGCAGGCACCCTGAGCCCATTTATACACAGGACATTAGTGGGAGCTACTGTGAATTCTTGCTGGGTGTGATCTTGGCCAAACAGGGACACACTCCTCCTGGCAGTAAAAATTCTGAATTCACTCTTCCTGGATATCTGCACACAGGCACCTCAAATATGCAGCTTCAATGCTAGTGCCCTTCAGAGTACTTCAGCATGCCTCACTGGCAAACGCACCATGGGTGCCCCTATGATCCTACACTGGGAGCATGTGCATATCCACCAAAGGTCCAGCAGCAAAAACTGAGTCTTCTCATGCCACAACCCCTGAGATCCCAACAGTCAGTTTCTGAGTGTCGCTGTGAGTCCCAGCAGGACACAGGAAATTTCAATCAAGGGCACAAGACAGCCAAAATTGGAACACCCCCCTCCATGGCTGCTGATTTCTAGATGCCACAGTTGTACCTTTTCAACTCACAGGCCTACATCCAGAGAAAACAAATAGCCCAAATAGGGAGCTATCATAGATTACCAAGCCCAGGAGACCTGAGAGATCACACCAGTAGCACCATCTCCAAAAGAACCTGAGTATCAAACCAATTGGATCTACAATTAAAATGTTACAGCAAAACATGAAAAGATAGAAAAGCAATCCCCATAGGAAAGAAAAAGAGAAATCATCAGAAAGAGAGTTAAATGAAACTGAGGCTAGCAGCATATTAGAAAACGAATTCAGAGTAATGGCTACAAGAATGTTTAAATGGCTGGGTGACAAATACACACAATTCAATGACAAATACACAACTCATTGAGAACCATAGGGAGCTGAATGAGAATGTCACAAACATGAAAGGGATCCAAGAGGAGATGAAGAATGACATAGCTTCAATAAAGAACACAATGGAAGGCATAAATGGTAGACTAGAAGATACTGAAGACAGCATCAGCAAATTAGAAGACAAGGTAGGAAAAAGGACACAAACATAGCAGCAAATGGAAAGAAGACTTAAAAAGCAAGAGTAGAGCTTAAGGGAAATTTTTGACAACACAAAACAAAACAAAATTTGCATAATAAGGGAACCAAAAGAAGAAAAAGAGAAGCAAAGAATAGAAAACCTGTTTGAACAAATAATGACAGAAATCTTCCCTAATATTGGCAAAAACAACAACAACAACAACAAACAAACAAAAACTATGGAAATCCAAGAAGTACATAGAGTCCTAAACAAGTTGAACCCCAAAAGATTGACACCAAGACACATCATAATTAAATTGGTAGACACCAACGATAAAGTAAGAATATTAAAGACTCCCGGAGAGAGACAGAAAGTTACTGACAAGGGATCTCTTATTAGAATATCAATGGATTTCTCAACAGAAACACCTGGTCAGAAGTTAATGGAATTAAATATAAAAAATGATGTAAAGTAAGGGACTGAATCCAAGAATACTATACCCAGCAAAGCTATCATTGAAAATTGAAGGTGGAATCAGGAGCTTCACAGACAAAAAAGGACTAAGGAAGTTTATTACTACCAAACCAGCAATGCAAGAAATGCTGAAAGGTCTGCTTTAAAAAGAAGAAATAGGAAGTGAAGAAAGTACACAGGGGTAAAGAATAAAAATGGCGACAAATCAGTACCTATCAATAATAACTTTAAATATAAATGTATTAAATGCCCCAATCAAAAGACAAAGGGTAAAATATTGGATAAGAAAACATGATCCATATATCTGCTGTATATAGGAAAATCACTTCGAAAAAAGACACACACAGTTTGATGGTGAAGGGATTAAAAAAAGGTTTTTCAGACGAATGGAAATTTTAAAAAAAAGCTGGAGTAGCAATACTTATATCTGAGAAATTAGATCTCAAAGTGAAGGACATAAAAAGAGATAAGGAAGGCCACTTTGTAATATTAAAGGGAGGAATCCAACAAGAAGAAATAACTCTGGTAAACATATATGCATCCAATACAGAAGAACCCAAATACATAAAAAAGTCCTGGAAGATATCAAGGGAGAGATTGACAGCAGTACAATCAGTAGGACACTTTAATACACCACTATTACCATTGGACAAATTCTCTAAACAAAAAATCAGCAAAGAAATATCAATCCTAAATGACTCATTAGACCAGATGGAATTAATTGACATGTTCAGAACATTTCATCCAAAAGCCACAGAATATACATTCTTCGCAAGTGCACATGGATCATTTTCAAAGATAGACCATATATTGGGTCACGGGCAAAGTCTATTCAAACTCAAGAGGATAGAAATATCAAACATCTTCTCAGATCACAAAAGCATAAAACTGAAAATCAACAACAATAAAAACAATCCAAAAAAATTAAACACATGGAGAGTTTAAATAACATGTTATTAAACAATGACGGGATTACCAGAGAGATAAAAGATGAAATAAAAACATCATAGCAACAAAGACAATAAAAACACAACAATCCAAGTTCTGTGGGACACAGAGAAAGAAGTCTTGAGAGGGAAGTTTATAGCTCTACAAGCCTATTGCAAAAATATAAGAAACAATTGTAATAAATTGCCTAACCCTACAACTCAAGAGAGCAACAAGATAAACACAGTGTAAGCAGAAGGAAGGAAATAATAAAGATCAGAATAGAGATAAACAACATGGAGACCAAAAAATTAATACAAAAGATCAACAAAACTAAGCTGATTCCTTGAAAGGTTAAACAAGATTGATGAACCTCTAGCCAGGCTCATCAAGAAGCAATGAAAGAGGGTCCAAACAAACAAAATCAGAAATGAAAGAGGTGAAATAGCAACAGACCCAATCAAAATACAAAGGATTTTTAAAAAAATACTATGAAAAACTCTATTCCAACAAACTGGACAACCTGGAGGAAATGGACATATTCCTAGGAAAATACAACTTTCCAAAACTCAATCAGGAAGAATCTAAACATCGTAATAGGCCAAGAACTATGGCAGAAATTGAAGCAGTCATCAAAAAGCTTCCAGCAAACAAAAGCCCAGGGCCAGATAGCTTCACAGGGGAGTTTTACCAGACATTCAAGAAATAAATTAAACTAGTGTCCTCAGACTAATCCAAGAAATTCAAGAGGAAGGAACAATTCCAAGCTCATTCTATGAAGCCAGAATCACCCTAATACCAAAACCAGATAAAGACAACACAATGAAAGGGAATTATAGGCCAATATCTCTCAGGAACATAGATGCCAAAAGCCTCAACCAAATTCTAGCAAATCGGATTCTGCAGTACATCAGAAAGATCATACACCATGACCAAGTAGAATTTATCCCAGGGATGCAAGGATGGTATAGTATTCACAAGTTAATAAACGTGATATATCACATAAACAAATTGAGAGATAAAAATCACAGAGTCATATCATTGATGCAAAAAAAGCAATTGATAAAATCCAACACCCTTTCTTGATAAAAACTCTCAACAAGGTGGGAATAAAAGGATCATACTGCAACATAATAAAAACAATATATGGCAAACCCATAGCCAATATCATACTCAATGGGCAAAAACTAAAACCATTTCCTCTAAAAATAGGAATAAGACAGGGATGCCCATTCTCACTACTCCTGTTCAACATAGTATTGGAACTATTAGCCACTGCAATTAGATAAGAAGAAATAAAAGCATCCAAATTGGAAAAAAAGAAGTAAAACTCTCCTTATTTGCAGATGACACGATATTGTACATAAAAAACTATCCAAGAACTATCAAACTTAATAAATTAATTTAGCAATGTAGCAGGATACAAAATTAATGCCAAGAAAACTATGGCATTTCTATACAACAATAGTGAACTTACAGCAAGAGGGACTAAAAAAGCAATCCCATTTACCATGACACTAAAAAAATTAAGATACCTAGAAATAAACTTTACTAAAGATGTAAAAGACCTATATGCAGAAAACTACAGGACAATTAATAAAGAAATAGGGGAAGACATAAACAAATGGAAGAACCTACCATATCCATAGATTGGTAGAATCAACATCATTGAAATGTCCATACTACCCAAAAACAATCTATAGATTCAATGCACTGCCCATTAAAATAGCAATGGCATATTTCACAGACCTAGAAAGAACTCTCCAAAAATCCATCTGGAATAAAAAAAGACCCCGAATAGCTGCAGAAATCCTGAGAAAGAAGAACAAAGTAGGTGGCATCTCAGTACCAGATTTCAAACAATATTACAAAGCCACTGTTCTCAAAACAGCCTGATACTGGCATATGGACCAATGGAAGTATAGAGAAGCCAGATATTAACCCAAATCATTATGCTTAATTAATATTTGACAAAGGAGGCATGAACATACAATGGAGTCAAGACAGTCTCTCAATAAGTTGTGTTGTGAAAAATGGACAGATACATACAAAAATTAAATAAAATTAGACCACCAACTTATACCATACACAAAAATAAATTCAAAATAGATAAAGGATTTAAACATAAGTCAGGAAACGATAAAAATACTAAAGGAATCCATAGGCAGAAATCTCTTGCATATATTGAAGCAATTTCTTAGAGAGAAAATAAACAAATGGGATTACATTAAAATAAAAAGCTTTTTCACAGAAAAAGAAACCATGAACAAAACAAGAAAGCCCACTGTATGGGAGGACATATTTGCAAATGTTATCACTAATAAAGGTTTAATCTCCAACATTTACAGGGAATTCATACAACTTAATAAAAGGAAGATAAATGATCCAATAAAAAAATGGGCGATGGACCTAAATAGATACTTTTCGAAAGAAGGCAGAAGGAAAGCCAAGAGACACTTGAAAACATTTTCAAAGTCACTAATTATTTGAGAGATGCAAATACAAACGACAAAGCAGTACTATCTGACACCTGTCAGAAAGGCTATCATCATCAAATCAAAAAGAACAAATACTGCTGAGGATGTGGAGAAAAAGGAACCATGACACACTGCTGCTGGGAATGCAAACTGGTGTAGCCACTGTGGAGAACAGTATGGAGTTTCCTCAAAAAATTAAAAATGGAAAATCTATTTGACCCAATGTTCCCACTTTTAGGAATATATCCTAAGAAACTAGAAACACCAGTCAGAAAGGATATATGCATCCCTATGTTTATGGCAGCACAATTCACCATAGCTAAGATTTGGAAACAGTCTAAATGCCCATCAGCTGATGAGTGAATTAGAAAACAATGGTACATCAATACAATGGAATACTACACTGCTATAAAAAAGAAGGAATTCTTATCATTTGCAGCTGCATGGATGGAACTGGAGAGCATTATGCTAAGTGAAATAAGCCAGGCAATAAAAGAAAAATATCACATGATATTACTCATTTATGGATAATAAAGAGTATTATAACCTGATGAACAAAAAGATAGATACAAAGGAAGTAAAGCATTGAACAGACTGTCAAATTACAGCGGGAAGGCTGGGGAATGATGAGGAGACAGGGAAAGAGATCAAATGAAGGACTCGTATGCATGGAATAAGCATAACCAATGGAACCAAGACACTGGGAAGGTGGGATGATAGTGTGTGACAGGGGTTAGGGGAGGCTGGGGAAGATAAATGGAGGAAAGAAAGAGATAATTGTACTGTTATATGTAATATTTTAAATAATAAAATAAAATTTAAAAAATTTAAAAAATTAATCTACACTAATAAAAGAGAAATATTCAAATTGAACATTTCTCTGCTACTCCCACCAGCCAATCAGGAGTGAGTATGCAAATTAAACCAACAAATATAACAGTGGCCATGGAGCTGGAGCAATCAGTAGGCTTGGGTTGCCCATGGTGATGGAGGAAGCCAAGCTTCCCACCTGCCCTGGCTGGCCCTGTCCTCCACTTAAGGCTACAAAGTTTCAATTATAGAAGATAAATAAATCCCAGATACCTACTCCCAGCTTGCTCTGGCCTCTGGGGAGGGCAGTTGGGAGCAATTGGGCCAGCTGGGGAAGGCAATTGGGAGCGATTGGGCTGGCCAGAGAACAGTTAGGCTGACAGGGGAGTAGTTAGAGGGTGATCAAACAGGCAGGCGGAAGCGATTAGGGGCTTTCAGGCAGGCAGGCTGGTAAGTGGTTAGGAGCCAGAAGTACCGGATTGTGAGAGGGATTTCTGATCACCAGTTTAGGCCCTATCCATGTGGGGGCAATCATACATCCCTCAAGGAGTCCCAGATTGGAGAGGGTGCAGGCTGGGCTGAGGGACATCCCTTGAATTTCATGCACGGGGCCATCTAGCCAAAACTGATGTCAAGGAGCTTGCCACTTCTATTTTTTTTTAGGAGTTTTAAGGTTTCATGTTGTACATTCAAGTATTTAATTCATTTTGAGTTAATTTGTGTGTAGGGGGTAAGAGACTAGTCTAGTATTTTTTCTTTTTCATGTGGCTCTCCAGTTTTCCCAGAACCATTTTATTGAAGAGATTATTGTTCTCCACTCTATATTTTTACTACTTTGTTCTTTTTTCTCAATATAGTTTTGTCTTTTCTGGCCCCATTAACAAACAAACAAACAGACAAACAAAACTATGGGTCTATGAAATATGTCAATTTGACAGGTGCAGAATTTACCCTGGCATAAGACCCATATTTCCCATTCAGAATCCAAACACTCATTTCTCCAGCTACCAGGCATGTTAGCTACTGACATGTATCATAGCTGAATTAAATTAGGTTGACCTGGAGGGAACTGCCTTGCCCAATACCATGCCCCAACTCTGGGAGTAGTACAGATCCTGATAAGTGGCTTATAATATAAAATCATTGGTGATTGTAGGGCCCCAACTAGGGGCTAAGGAAAAATTATGAGCAATATTCATAGCTAACATTAGTTAATGCTCTTTTTCTGTACTTATTAAAAAATCATTTTAGCTACTTGATTGTTAATGAATTTCTAACTGAAATAGAACCAACTTGCTTAATAGAAAATATTTTCCAGATATGGGGATCTGGATTTGAAAGAAGAGAACTGTGATAGTCTTCTAATGGGAAATGGCCACTATTTTGAGCTGTCCTTAGTGACTGTTATCTTTGATGTGAGGTGCTTTTTTTTTTTCCAATTTAGAGCACTTTGTTATTTTTAGAAAGTTGTGAAAGTTATTCATGCATGGCATTAAGATATGTAAAACAATAATAAGGGGAGAAGATAATTTTTATATAATTAATAAACTATTTTTTCCACAAGATATTTTTGGGTTTTCATATAAAGAGAAAGAAGGAAAATGCTCAACAGCATTAGGGTGTGGGTATCTTGTGAGGTTTCTCTGTATTTATGTTAACTAATCAACCATGAACAAAATGTCCTACTCTCTATTATGTTTTTTATTATAAAAGTGCTTCAGATTTAATTTTCATGAAAGTACTTAAAAGAAATCCTTACTACAAGCACAAACACTTATAACACTTCAGATAAACATGAGTGTTTGTATTAGCCAAAATTGAAATGCACAAAAATATGAATCCCAGTCATCAGGAAAATATTATTATATGTAATATCTTGCTTGTGGAAAATTACAATAAAACCTATAAGATTTTTTAGCCCATTTTAAAAATACAAAGTGCTTAATAAAGTACAAAGTACTGGGGATTAAGATACATACTTGTAGAGTCTGAAGTGTATGATGAATTCATAAAAGTGCAGTTCTATATATTAATGTGTTAAAGCTATGTTTTGGAAGCTTTGCCAAGATGGCTAAGTGATGAATAATTTAACAAGAAAATTAATTAATATGGGGAGGGGAACTAACAAGAAAGGAATGTACCTTGGAATAGAACCTGATAATTTTTATAACCTGATCATGTTTTGTGAGGGAGTGAGTCTTTCTAAGTCTGCAAGTGTTTCAGAAGTATGTTATTTGAGGATATAGGTTTATTAAGATGTGATGTAGAGCCCTCTCCAGGTAGCTCAGTTGGTTAGTGTCATCCTGATATGCCAAGGTTGCAGGTTCAATCCCAGTCAGGTCACATACAAAACTCAACCAATGAATGCATAAACAAGTTGAAGAGGAGACCATCTCTTTCCAACTTCCCTCTCCCTTCCCCTCTCCCTCTAAAATCAACGAAAAAAAAATATATATATATATAATATAGAAAGCCTGAAAATAGCTAGGAAGAAAGGAGGCTGAGAAATAATTTTTTGTAATGAATATATCCTAGACATTGGAATAAATTTGGTAGAATGAGAAGATTAGTTACAATTGGATTATAAAAGGGTTGTAATTTCCAGCAGTATCAGAGGGAATCTTTAGCACAAAAAAAGAGAGGTCCAGACAAGTTGGCAATAGCTGGGATGCCATCACCAGATTTATAAGTGAGACAGACTTTCTATGCAACAGAGAACTGGGTTATGAAAGAGGATAGGCAGAAAACTCTCAGAAAACCCTGTGTGCAAATTAGGATGAGAAATTAAATGCTGTCCTTATTAATTTATTTATTCAACCAACAATTATTTATTGAATATTTACTATATGTCAGGCACGATTCTGTAGCAGGAATGCAAACAAAATTCTTTACCCTCATAGATTAAATTTTGGTGGGAGAGGTAAACAATAAAAAGTGAATATTTAAGTAAGTACATTTTGTTAGCTCATGATTAATGCCAACTAGTAAATTAAAACATGGAAAGTAAATAATTATTATGGGGGTGAAGAACTGAATTTTTAAATAGGATAGCCAGAAAAAGGTCTCACAGAGAAGATGACATGTGAGAAAAGTCCTTAAAGAATTGAGAGAGAGAACCATACAACTAGCTACCTGTGGTAACAGCATTCCAAATTTCCTAATGAAAAGCACACAGCCTTGCTGTGCTGACTGTGTGACCTTTGGTAGGTACTTAGAGCCTCGATGTTTAAAATGAAAACACTGAGAATATGAATATAGTATGAAGGATTAAAATTATAGAGAGAGAGCAACCCCATTTCTTCCACAACAAATTTCATTTAATACTATTATTTTTATACTGTCATATTACCTTTACTAAAACATTTATAGCCCTGGCCAGGTGACTAAATTAGTTGGTGCATTATCCCTTACACCAAAATATTACAAAGTTGATTCCAAGTCAGGACATATACCCAGATTGTGAATTCAAAACCTAGTCGGACACATATGGGAGGCAACAAATCAATGTTTCTCTCTGTTTTTCTCTCTCTCTCCCCACCTCTCTCTTCCCCCTCCCCTCTCACTCTCTCTAAAAATCAATGAAAACATATCTTTGGGTGAGGATAAAAAAGCATTAACAAATCAAATTGTTAGTAATGCACATACATATACCTCCTTTTAGTTACCTCTCCTGCTTCTAGCATATCTTTTTTATATCATGGCATGTTTCTGAAATATCAAAAATAAAAACAAACTTGAGCTGACAGTGAATTTTTGTTGATTCTATGTTACCTTGCACTTCAAGTCAGGCTTGCCCATTAAGGATGAATTTCTTGCAAGCTCCTCTTCCACACATTTATTAATTCAAACAGACTTCCTCTGGTTTTTGGCCTGTGTGTGTCTTCTTGTAAACAGAGCTACAGATGGTTATGACAAGTTCTTGTTTGTGCATATTAGAGGGCATGCTGTGTGGCAAATTGCACTCTTGTAGATTTCAGTAAATTTTCTTCCTGTTTCATTTTTCCATGTAATAGGGCATCATATGGCCCATAATGAACAAATGTAAATCTAAAATATCACAGTCACAAAATAAGGTGCCAATAAAATAAAAATTTTGTGTCAAGCTTTAATAATTGGTTTTGGTTGTCAAACATATGAGTCAGTTAAAATAACGTTGAAAATAGATTAGATGCGATTCAGGAGATTATATTAAGAACTCAACATAATGAATGTTGCGATTATCACAGAAGAAGTAGAGATGGCATGTCAGTTATATCAACGTGCACTCATGTGATCTAAAATCTTAATGAATGTTAACAGACAAAGGAACTCATGTTTATAAAAGTAAAATAATCCTATTCCATAAGTGAAATGGTGAAAAACCTATTGACAACTCTGTGTTTATAATGCCATGCTTGTGAAATAACCTACACAAATCCTGGTTTAAAAATAGGCAATCTCAGAAGTCTCCATAGAGTCATGCAAATGACAAATTCTAGCATTGGGCCACTTGTAGGTATTACTAAAATGACTTTAGCTTTCATGACCAAAAAAAGATTTAAAATATTCCTGTGTCAAATTCAAACTCCTTCCCCCGTACTTGTTCTTCTTTAAACACTAATAATATTTATGTGAAGTATGACAAAGGCTTTAATTGGATCAGACACAGGGAGTATGGTAAGCAACCTTATGGGATAACAGAGTAAAGATTTTCTTCTCAGGAAACCATGCAAAGTGCATGGATTAGGGTACCTGTATGAAAAGTAATCCCTTTCTGTGATTCTAGTTGATTTCCTTAATGAGCTTTAAATACATATTTTAATTGAAGCTCAGTAAAGTTCATATACATATTAATCTTTAGAAAATTCTTAATAAAAATAGTCTCTCACATTTTATAATAGTGCAGGATACCAAACTGTTTATTATTATTTTCCCCCTGTTATAAGAAATGGAAATTGAGAAAGCAAAGCTAAAATAAATTGAGAGCAAGGATGAAAATTAGAATTGGGAATTTCTATCTTTAATTTTATATTCAGTCTATTAATCTATAGCACTTTTCACTGGAGAAATTGAACAGAAATTCATAATACATTTCACAAAGTTATATGTATAAAACCATTGCAACTTTTAAAAAACTTGAAAAGTTTTTCTAGATATCTTTTGATTTTTTTTCTTCCACAATAAGATCTACTGTTCTATCAAGTTTCAGGGTAGCTGCTCTTGAATAATATGAGTGCAAATAGATGCTGTAGGGAGTTTTGTAAGAGTGAGAATATTAACTTTTTTCATTCTCATGTAAGAAATACATGAGAATTAAAGATAAAAATTAAAAGGAAAAAATCAAATAGCTAATCTAGTGAAAACAACAGAAAAAATTGAGCAAACATGAAGTTTTTGCAATATGGTATAATATAACTAGACTTGAGTAAGGTCATGAAGCCAGGGGAATGACATAATTGTTTATTCGAGTAGGAATATATTGTAAATTATTAAACCACTGATCAGTTTTCATTCAGTAATTAAAACATCTCTTATGCATCAGACACTGATTGCAAAACACTGGAAAAGGTACAAAAAATTCAAAGGTATAGATCATTTACTCCAGTAGGAGTTTGCTGAGCAGAGGTTATTAGGGAATATAGATTAAAAATGAAAAACAAAACAAAACAAAACAAAAAACAAAAACAGTGAACATGTTCTTGCATTTAGTGGGTTTTCTTTTCATATTGTTGATGGTGTTTCCTTTGTTGTGCAAAAACTTTTTAGTTCGGTGTAGTCCTGTTTGTTTATTTTTTTTTCCTTTTGTTTTTCTTGCCAGGAGACACACCAGAAAAAATATATTGCTATAAGAGATGTCTGACCAATTTGAATGAAGTTGTTTACCTGAAAACAATATTCACAGACAGGACTCTATACACATTCAGAACTTACTGTCCCTAGAAGAGCAGCATGAC
Organism: Lasiurus borealis; assembly: GCA_004026805.1. Classification (NCBI taxonomy): domain Eukaryota; kingdom Metazoa; phylum Chordata; class Mammalia; order Chiroptera; family Vespertilionidae; genus Lasiurus; species Lasiurus borealis. Next base: position 53,963 of record PVJN01008126.1, read on the forward strand.
CTATCCAGTGGTTGGCAAACTGCGACCACGGTTTGATGCTCTGTTGACTAATGAGTTTGCCCACCATCGGATATCCCCTAGGGGCTTAATTACAAAGAACAACAACAACCTGTAATTTTTGGAATTGAGAGTCTAGAATCTATATTATACAATAGCCTTTACAGGTCAAAAAAAAGTACAAAATGTACAGACAACTAACTAGAAAGATGATATCTAGCACATATGGAATAATATAAAACAAAATAACAAAAACTACATTGGGTTAATTTTTTTTAAAGAAAAGAAGAAAAAGAAGACGAAACTATATATGACAAAATAAAAACAGTAATCAGTGATTTTATTTAAAAATATTTAGATATATCTATATATATCTGTAAAATAAAGGAATGTTAATTGTCTAGGGTTATGCTATTCAGTGTGGTAGTCAACAGCCATATTTGAGCACTCAAATGAGTGAGGCAAGTCAGAAACCAAATTTTTAATTTTATTTGATTAGTTGATATTCAAATTTTAAGATAATACTTGATTCAATTACTGGAAAGTATTGATTCTTCAGTTTGGAAGAATTTGGATAAATTAACCTCCTTATTAGTTATACATCTTATAAAAAATTCAATATAGATCAAGTATTTTTAATCAAAACTTGGTCTCTAAATTGAAGTATACTAAAAGTATATTAAAAAATGTATATCAAATTTTGAAGGCTTAGTAAAAATGCTAGAATGTGAAATGTCTCAATAATATATAAAAATGTGACTACATGTTAAAATAATATTTGATACATTAAATAAAATATTAAAATTAACTTTGCCTGTTTCTTTTTTATGTTTTTAAATGTTTTTTTAGGAAATTTTAAATTATATATGTGGCATGTATGACATATCTATTGCACATAACTGCTCTAGGGAGATCAATGGCTTGAAAAAGTCTGTCATCTGTCAAAAATCTGAAATAGCCCTAGCCAGTTTGGCTCAGTGGAGAAAGCATCAGCTTACAGACTATAGGGTCCCAGGTTCCATTCCAGTCAAGGGCACGTGCCTGGGTTTTGTGCTCAAATTCCAATGAGGCAAAATGCAGGGAGGCAGCCTAATCATTGATTTTCTCATTGATGTTTCTATCTCCCTTTCCTTCTCCCTTTCTCTCTGAAATCAATAAAAATATATTAAAAAGAAATGTCTGAGATTTTACTGCCTACATTTTCTTCTAGGATTTTTATTGTTTCAAGTCTAACATTTAAGTCTTTAATCCATTTTGAGTTTATTCTTGTGTGGTATAAGAAGGTAGTCTAGTTTCATTTTTGTGGACGTATCTGTCCAATTTTCCCAACATCACTCACTGACTAGACTATCTTTAACCCATCCTTTCTTTTTGCCTGCTTTACCAAATATTAATTGGCTATAAAGACATAGATTTATTTCTGGGCTCTCTTTTCTGTTTCACTGATCTATATATCTGTTTTTATGCCAATAACATGCTGTTTCTTTTTTTTCTTATTTTATTTTATTGATTTTTAGAGAGAGAGGGAGATAGAGAAGCATGATGATAGAGAAATATTCTTCAGCAGCTTCTACACACTCCCTACTGGGGAATGAACCTGCAACTCTGGCTTGTGCCCTGATTTGTAATCAAATGGGTGACCTCTTAGTGCACAGGATGATGCTCAAACAACTGAGCTACAGCAGCCAGAGCAGTACCATGCTGTTTTGATTACTATCACCTGGTAGTATAGTTAGGTACATCTGATTAGGAGTTCATATACAAAATTTATAAAGAACTTATAAAACTCAACACCAAAAACAACAACAACAACAAAAACACAACAAAACACTCAATCAAATTAAAAATGTGCAAAGGATTTGAATAGACACATTTCCAAAAAGGACATGCAGATGGCCAATATACATGTGAAAAGATGCTCAACATCACCAATTATCAGAGAAAGTCAAGTCAAAACCACAATGAACTATCACCTCACATCTCACAGAATGGCTATCATCAATAAATCAATAAAGGATAAATGTGGGTGAAGATGTGAAGAAAAGGGAACCCTTGTGCATTGTTGTTGGACATGAAGATTGGTGCAGACACTGTGGAAAGCAGTATGGCATTACCTCAAAAAATTAAAAGAATCCTGAGGCCAGTTTGGCTCAGTGCATAGAGCGTTGGCCTGCAGACTGGAGGGTCCTAGGTTCTACTCCAGGCGGGGGGTTTGGGGGAGTGTATCTTGGTTGCTGGTGCATCCCCAATGGAGAGCGTGTGAGAGATGGCTGATCGATGTCTCTCTCTCATTGATGTTTCTAGCTCTCGGTACTTCTCCCTTTCTCTCTGCAAAAAATCAATAAAAAATATATTTAAAAATTAAAAATGCACTCCCTTATGACCCAGGAATTGCACTTCTGGTAATTTACCTAAGAAACATGAAACACTAATTCAAAAATACTTCAACCTATGAACCAGGAGGTCACCATTCCATTCCTAGTCAGGGCATATGCCTGGGTTGCAGTCTTGATCTCCATTGAGGAACATGCAGGAGGCACCAGATCAATGATGCTTGCATCATTGATGTTTCTATCTCTCTCTCCCTCTCCCTTCCTCTCTGAAATCAATAAAAATATATTAAAAAATAAAGTAATTAATGACAGGTATGTAGTTATTGCCATTTTATCAATTGTTTTCTAATTATTTTTATGGTTCTTCATTATTCCTTTCTTATTATTTTGTGCTGTACTCTTGTATGTTGATGACTCTCTATAGTGTTGTGTTTAGATTCCTCTCTATTTATTCTATATCACTTGTAGATTTTTGGTTTATAATTACCATCTGCTATGTATATATATGTATAGTGTATACACCAAGCTATGTTTATAGCGATCTATTTTAAGTTTATGGTTGCTTAAGTTCAAAAACATTATAAAATCACTGCAAGTTTTGCAAACACCTTCTATATTTATGTTTTCATCATTATTTTTTACATTTTTATTTGTGTATTTATGTATTTTTTATTTTACTGTTGAAATTCACACTATCTTCTATTTTTGCCATCTTTCCTTTCTACTAGCTTAATGTTGTTTGATCCATTGCTCTTATTACGTATTTGTCTTTGTCAAGTAAGAGTTTTCTTTGTGATATTTTTGTTCATATTTTAATTTTTTTCCTTCTTCTTAAAGAAGTATCTTAACTATTTATTTTAATACTAGTTTGATCATGATGAACTCCTTTAACTTTTTTTGTCTGTTTTTTGTTGATTTTTATATTTGTTACTTTTTGTTGGTATTTTTTCAAATGAATTCATTGAGCTATGTTTTTAAAGATACATTCTTTGCTATGTACAGACACTGAAATTTATGCATAGTTACCTAGTGGTCATCAAGGGAGTGGATAAATATTTTATGAAATGCCTTAAAACAACAAACCTTCCATCTTCTCTGTATGTGTGCTGTGATATGCTTTCAATTATCTGGGAGATAGTTTATGACTCTATTTACAAGCGTTCATTTCACATTTGTGTGAATCCTCAAGATCAGCTAGAGATTAAAAAAAATAATACTCCTACTTGAGAAAATACTTGATTGTCTGGGTATGGGTACAGCTAGAATATATGGGAAGCCAGGAATATGCTAGGACATGTCTAAGCTCCCTATTCATATTTTATTCTAAGGCATTATTTTTAAACTGTCTTTTAGAGGAAGGAAGCAGACTATTATTTGCTCAATTGCTGTTACTACTGAAGGCAATAGTGATGTTATACAATTGCTGCTGATTATTTTCAACAAACAACATAGGGAAAATATATTTCACTCTATAATCTTTGAATTAGGTAAAATATTTGCCTGGGGAATAGGGATTTTTTCAGGGAAATTTCAGACAAGTCAAATGATAACTATAATCTGGTGATGGGACACTTGTGGAGCTTCAAATCCATTCTGCTGCCATAAATGGCTATCAGGGTGTTGGCTTTAACAGCTACATTGTTATTAGGGGGATAAGAATAGTGTAGACTTAAGTGTGATAAATCTAATTATTACTGAAATACAGTTACTTTTTTAAAATATATTTTATTTTATTTTTTATTTTATTTTTTTACAGAGAGGAAGGGAGAGGAATAGAGAGCTAGAAACTTCAATAAGAGAGAGATATTGATCAGCTGCCTCTTGCACACTCCTACTGGGGATGTGCCCGCAATCAAGTACATACCCTTTACCGGAATTGAACCTGGGACCTTTCAGTCTGCAGACCGATGCTCTATCCACTGAGCGAAACCAGGCTGGAATATAGTTACTGTTCTTGAATAAATTCTCCTTGAATTTTTGCAAGTCTTTGGTCAATCTTCAGAAATGCAAAACATTTTGTTGACATTTTTTTGCCAGTGTTTTTATTTGTGTTAGAGAGCATATTTTTAGATGTCATTATTCCACCATTCCACAAATTCCTCAAACATATTCTGATAATATGAAATGTAAATGAACTGTATTCTTCTTTAAGAATAGGAAATGTACATATATGACTTTTAAATTAAACATCAGTTTTCTTCCAAGGGACACATGTAAATATAAGTAAATGCAAAGTTTAAAAACAAAAACGACCCATCCTTAAGATTGCTTCATTTTAAGTTAAAAAAATAACCAATACTACTTTTATTACCAAATAAAATAAATGGTTAGAATTAAAATATGTATATAACAAATGAATCATGTTATGGTAATATTATTTACTAAACTTACCAGTTAAAAATCATAAACATATCTACTAAACATAAAATTTAGATAAATAAAAATACTTTTAGAAAGTTTAACAAAAATAAGTTATCATAGAAAACTTAAAAATGCATAACCATGTATAAACAAGCAGATAAATATAAAAAATAGTTTTAAATATTTCCTCTTACCTCCATACTCCAAGAAAGAAATTTTGAGCCAAGAGAACTGATGAGTAAATTATTTAAATTTTTTCACAATAAGTAATTTCAATATCATATCATATTAAAAACACATGAAAATATGGAAATATATTCTACTTTATTTAATGAATATGGCAACTTTTGACCGAAAACCACAAAATGGACCACAAAATTAATCTAAATAGTCTAGATTTCTAAGGGAGTTTGTTTGTGTATCAGAGTTTTAAAAATAGAAGAGGTACAAAGAAAAAGCATTTTAAAAGATTATATGTGAAGATTACAAAAGTTTTAATCATGTTATTACTACAGAGAAGATTACTTAAAACATCATAAAATTATTTCTAATACTTAATAACTAATACAGTCAAGGAATCAATCATCCTATTGAAGTTAAATTATTTGTGTAGTAATTAAGATGGCTTCTTAATATTTAATCCTCAATGGTGAGAATACTCTGGGTAAACACCCTTTAAATGCAGAAGTTACTTTACTAAAATATAAAGAGTCATTAAGATGTATTCAATGTTTATAAATATACACAACACTATATCCTAGGCTAGATAGTAATCAGTGCTAAGAATAAAATTAAAGTAGAAGAAGGAGGTAGGCAATGTTCAGAGTGATTAGCTTTTTAGATGGATATTTCTCTAAATTCTCTACATTCCACTTTGGAAACCATAGACTGTAACATTCAATTCTGGGGATAACCTGACAACTATTGAAATAATTTGATCCATAAAATATCACCAGTGCTATTGAATTTAGGCAGAAAAAAGCTTGTGTTTGTGATTTTTAACTGGTGAGTTTAACAAATAATGTTAATGTGAACTTTGCTTGTCTTAAAGCACAATGTCATGACAGTAGCTGAAGTTACACAAGAAAGCAAATGGCCTAAGAAGACATTTAGAAGGTATTAATTTAGTAACTAACTAATCTATCTATCTTAAGGGACACAAATATACATTTAAAACGAACAAAATGTCGACTCTAATATAAAATATAAAATAACCTCAAAAAGTCTACTAGGAAACTAAAAAAAAAATGTATTACATAACGAAGTTTAGACTTTATTTTATTTTTTTACTTGGGTAAATGTATTTAAACATAAGGAAAAATGACAATTGCACTATCAGATAGTAGGTTGGTATTTATACTTTAAATATACCATTATACTAATCTATACTAATAAAAGCCTCAGTGGCCCTCATGTACAATGACACCACAAGATGGTCATGCACCAGCAGAGGCAGGGCTCAGCAGCTGCTCTGGGCAGTAAGGCCTGGAAGTCCCTCAGCTTCATGCAGCGGTGAGGAGGCTGGTCCTGGTGTCTCTGTCATCTCACACAGAGGAAGAGGGTCTTGGTGAAGGAGGCAGAGCGTGGCAGGGAAGGGCAGTTGCAGGCCATTGGGCCTGCAGGGAAGGGCAGTTGTGGACGATCGGGACAGCAGGGAGCAGTCAGGAATCTTTCAAGGAGAGCAAGAGAGTGGTTAGGGGATGATCAGGCTGGCAGGCAGAAGTGGTTAGGGGCAATCAGGCAGGCAGGCAGGCAATAGTTAGGAGCCAGTGGTCCCAGATTGTGAGAGGGATGTTTGACTGCCAATTTAGGCCTGATATCTGTGCGATCAGGCCAAAACTGGCAGTTGGATATCCCCTGAGGGGTCCTAGATTGGAGAGGGTACAGGCCAGGCTGAGGGACACCCCTGCCACCAGAATTTCATGCACTGGACCACTAGTAAAAAAATAAGAAGCTAGCAGAATTCCTAATGGCTTAACTCATTTAGAAGAAAGAAGGAAAACAAACCATAGACTTCCCAGGTATCATTTTAACCAATAACAAAAATCAGTGAAGGGTATCCTGTGTATTCATATAAAGCATGTCTTAAAATTATGGATTTTATAAAATAGTATTGAGCTGCAGTGATGAAGCCATCACCTAATTTGTAAAGCAATTCCAAGGGAGGTCCAAAATCATCATGCAATGTTTTTCTATTGTAAGTAGTCCAAAACTTGGCAGGATATAGTTTCTAGGAATGTCTCTCAACTTTATATGTTAGAATACATAATGAGGGAAAGAATGGATAGTTAATTTGTTTCTAGAATAATATTTGAAAGAAAATATAAATAATAATTTTTTCATGAAAACAATATAGAAATCATTTTATTTTGTTCTAGGCCAATATAAAAGAATAGAGAAAAATATGCAAAAAATAATAAAGGCAAGAAACAACTGAAGCCTAAACACAACACAAAAATTAAAATAACTTTTAGTGTTTGATATTGCTCTTTCAAAGATGAACATCTTGAGCCAATGAACAAAATGATCTAATTCAATAACACACATACAAACAAGCAGCCATCACAGCATTTAAAGCTAAAATAAGTGACTCACATTATGACTAAAAGAGCCAAGATTACCTTAAAAAAGATCTAACTAATTCCAATTCTAATTGCCCAGCAATAAAGGAAGATTGAATGAGATACAATGAATGAAAACAGTTGCATTAGACAGAAAAAAAAAAAATATTATCCTAAGCAGAGATTAGATTATGCCAAGATGTGTGGTTTTAGGAAAGTCAACTAATCCATCTAAGCCAGTGTTTTCCAAATCATAAAATAACAAAATAATACTCAAGAAATTATTGTAACGTATGTAAAGGTTCTCCATCACTTATGAAGAACTCCAAATGTAAAGCAGCTGTGTATTCACTAGGGGAAAAAAAATCCTTTAAGAACAGATGCCAGTCTTAGTTATCACCCATGCTTTGTGGGATGGAGGTAGTGAACTCAAATTGGTACCTAATACGCTACTATGGAAGAATTGGAATGTAGTATGAATAAAATTCTTGCTATTATGGCCTAAATAATTTAGAAGGGTAGTTTCAGGCTCTTCCATGACTTCACACTTAAATGATGAAAACAAAACAAAACAAAACAAAACACTAAAGCTAAATGCTGGGGTTCTTGTCCAAGCATTAAGAAGGGTTCAGCAATCTGGAGAAAGGCTGTGCATAGATTCAATAAGGAGTCCATAGATGAAAGATAGATTTGAAAGGCATTGGGGGTCAGAGGAGCTTCAGCCAAAGGAGCTAAAGTCTCCCCTTGACTCAGGACCCCATGCTTTTTATTAACACAAATTGTCCTAAGGCAAGGTGGAGATAATACACTTCAAAGGGTAGGGTACAGAAGCATTGTCAAATTGGGAAATAACCTACAGCTGTTCAGGTGTTTGGCCAACAGGAGGCAATAACACGTAGATTAAGATGCCCTGAGCTATCTGGCAGTAAACAATCATCCTATTCAGGTTTGGGGGAGATGCCTTTCCAGCCATTCCAACAGGTAATTACATATCAGCCCTTGTCGAGCCCCCAAGTTTCATCAACCTTTTGATAAAGCTATTGTAATTATAACTTGCTGGAATTGACTCCTGAAGGCTAAATCATAGAATAGAATTTCTCAAAAGGCTAAAAGTATCTCAACCTTAAACTTCCCATCTCTAAACTTTATCTTGTAGTCCCCATGATATTCCTAACTAGCCTTTTAAAAGTGGGGGATGAGTAAGGGACATCTTTTTGAGCAGGAAAAAGCTGGTCTTACTATTGGGTCTTATGAGTTCCAAGGAAAGTGAAAGAAAGAAGAGCAGAGTCATAAGCTAAGAGTAAATAAAAAAGCCAAGATATAGCCTTGGATGACATTGCTAAGTGGTTAGAGCCTCAGTCGGAGGCAACTAATTATTGTCTCTTTAACATCAATGTTCCTAGCATTGTTTCTCTCTCACGTTGGTATTTCTCTCTAGCCCCTTCACTCTCTCCCTTCCACTCTTTCGGAAGGAAGGAAGGAAGGAAGGAAGGAAGGAAGGAAGGAAGGAAGGAAGGAAGGAAGGAAGGAAGGAAGGAAGGAAAGAAGAAAGGAAAGAAGGGAGGGAGGAAAGGAGGGAAGGAAGAAAAGAAGGATGGAAGAAAGGAAAAGAGGAAGGGAGGAAGAAAAAAGGAAAGGAGGGAGGGAGGGAGAGAGGAAGAGAAGGAGGGAGGGAGGGAGGGAGGGAGGGAAGAAGAAAGATCCAGACATTTTTCTATAATCAGTATTTATTTCCAATTTCTGTACGTTTTTCCTTAGAACATCCACCCTATAACACCTTTATCTAATTATGAATCCATATTTCATTTTTTTTTCCTTTTTAACATTGTGGTGACCCATTCTTGAGCATGAGAAGTTTAGATGGTAGTTATGAAATGGTTGTCGAAGAGAGAGAAAAAAAATGAAGTCTCCTAATTCTTAATATGCTACCAATATTCATAAATATTTATTCAAAAATAAAATAAATATAATAACGTTTGACTTTTGTAATTCAAATACTCTTTAGCAAACTAAAGATTAGTGACCCACTTTCTTAAGCCAGAATTATATATCCAAGACTTAAATGGGATGTACAACAGAGAGAAACTAGCTAAAGCAAATGATTCCAGTTTTAAGAAATCTCTTTCCTAATCCATTCTCCAAGAGGCATTTGCATAATACACTTGATTAATAAATCAAAACTAATGGCAGAAAATCATTTTCTCCCTTTTGAGTTTTCATGGAAAATCATCTTTGAATCTTTTTTAGGCAAGGTGATACTGGAAACCTTCTTGTAACTCAAGTAAATTTTCTATAATCTTGAACACAATATCAAATTTTAACTTATTCTGACTACCCCACTGAATTGTAAGGATCAAAATGGACTTAATTAAATTGAACAAATATACTTTATAAATAAATAAAAAATGTCACAATTAGGGTTAGACTCTGAGAATAAAGTAGTAAATAGACCTATTTTGTATACTCTTATAGAGCAGACAGTATAATTAGAAATTGATATAAATAATCACTATAACAATTATTTGTTGGTTGATAATACTACATTACAAATAACCAGAAAACCATAGTAGCACACAGAAGTAAGGATTATTAATCTTCCAGATGTTAGCAAGGTGGCTTTAATGGACTTGATTGGATTCACTCACATGTTAATGGGATTGCTGGCTATAAGATGTTCCAAGTGAACTTATTTAAGACAACTAGGACAACTTGACTTTGTCCAAATGGCTATCAAAATATAGCAAGCAGCATAGGTTGGGCATATTCACTTGATGACAGAGACAAGAGATATTTGAAAAAAGTAAGCTTCTCTTTTATCCTTAGACTTAAAGCTGGCTCTCCATATTGTCACTTCTGCTTCATAGTAATAGCCAAATAAATCACAAGGCTGCCCTAAAATCAATGGCTAGAGAAATCAATTCTATCTTTTTAGTGAAAGAAATCTCAGGTTAACATGGAAAAGGACTTTGGCTAGAGAAAGGGGTCAAGAATTGGGGTTATTATTGTTATCAATTTCCCATAAACATACTTGAATAGGTATAATCACAAAATTTGCTACATTGAAAAATAGATAAAATTATAACAGTGAATATTGATCTAGACTGAGATGTTTTGGCATCTTCATTATTACATTTGAATTAAGGGCTATATTAATTTTTTATTGTTGCTATTACAAATTATCACAAATTTAGCAGCTGCAAACAGCACAGATATATTATTTCAAAAGTCTATGTGTCATAAGTATATTCAAGATTTTGTCTTCCCTAAGAGCTTATCTGGAGAAAATTGTTTTCAGTTTCATCAGGTTGTTGGCAAAATTTAGTTACATGCAGAAGTAGAACTGAAGTTTTTGCTTTTTTGCAGTATGGGGATTCTCTCAGATCTTTGGTTCCTCTTATATCCCTTGTCAATTTGCTCCCTTCATTTTTAAGGAGAACAATGGCAGGTTAAATTCTCTGACTCTTATTTTTCTTATCTCTCTTATTCCAGCTGAAGAAAATTCCCTACTCTTAAGGGCTCATATGACTAGGTTGGGCCCACCAAAGCAATCCAGGAAAATCTCCCTAGTTTAAGGTCCATGAATTTAATTACTTTTGCAAAGTCCCATTTCGAAACCCTGTGATGTAGCATATTCATGGGATCCAGGGATTAGGGAGTGAATATCATTAGTAAGTCATATCCCTGTGGAACTGCTGATTCCTAAAGTTTCATGTCCCAATGGCAAAATATATTTAGACCATCCTAAATTCCTAAAGTTTTTTTTTTCCCCTTACCACATCAACCCAAATCCCAAACCCATTTAAATCTCATCAGCTCAAAAATCTCAAATTTCATCATCTAAGTAATCTAGTGAAGCTAAATCATCTAAATGGTGGTGAGAATGGAGGTGTTGGTATGTGTTGGCATCTTCATTATTATGTTTGAATTAAGGGCTATATTAATTTTTAAACTAAGGATCTAAGCTATCTGCTTCCAACACAGTATAGAAGGACATACATAGATAAAAGTTACAGATACCTTAATTCAAAAAGTGGGAAAATAGATAATTAAACAGAGTTACCATTCCAAAGCATTTTTAAACCAAAGGCAAGCAAAGGTTGGGAAGAGTTTAGTTCTTGGCTCAGGCATCTAGACTCTTGACTCTACTTTGAAATCATTCATATTTCTTCATGAAAGGTAGCTTGCATTTAACAAGGAGTATTTTTATCAAAGTTAAGGAGGAGTTGAGAAGTATTTACTCCAATAAACAGCAGCCACACTTAAAAATATTTTAGAAATAATTAAATGCCTGTTTTGGGTTTCTATGATCAGATGTAAGACTGAAGTTCCTGTTTTCTTGCTATCAGCCAGAAGCCTCTCTCATCTCCACAAGGCCACCTGTGTCCCTTGTCATGTGGCGCCTCCATTTTCAAAACCAGCAGTAAAGTCCTTCTAACACTTCAAAGCTGACTTTCCCTGCTGCAAAGATTTCCTTCTTCAGTGGGATACATTTCTCTATTTATAAGAGCTCATTTGAAAAGATTGGGTTAATCTGGATAATCCAGGTTAGTCTCTATTAACATGTGCGATTTAATTATACCTGCAAAGTCATCTTTTCCAGATAATGTAGATATTCACAGGATCCACGGACAGGCACATGGCATCGTTAGAGTGGGGTGGTACTGGTGATGATTCTGCTTACCATATTGACTTCCCTTCATATCCTAATAAGAAACTGGAGTTATTTCTGCTCAAGTTGAGCAATCAGTGAAACTCATATATAAAATTTCAGACACTTGGGAGAATGCAAATAACATTCTTGATTCACAGTAACAAATTAAAGTGAGAGTAATCTCTAACATATTCAGAAGAAGAAAAACTACATTTGGAGTATAAGAATTTTGTTTTCTTTGTATCCCTGAATTCAGAAAGCCAGTGGAATAAAGGAAGTAATTTCCTAATCAGTCACTGTTATTAAGACATTATTTAAGCTTTGACAATGTGAGGGAATGAAATGATTAGCATTAGCTAGTCTACTGGTCAATGTCAGATGAAGGTTAAAAGCATGAAGCCTGTACAATGGCTTTTTATTTGACAATGCAAATAGTGGTACTGCACTCTGAAGCACTGACACCTGTGGGTTCTGAGATGTGGGTAGAAGACAGAAAATGAAAAGCAATTGTTACGACTTGATTGGTAAAGGTTAGTAGAAAGAGTTTCATTCCCAGCTCCGTACAGTAGTAATTACTCTAACTACAAGACTATAAAAATGACCCTCAGATAATGCCTTTTCGGGCAATGCTAATTACATCATCTCACCCAGCATTAGAAGAGGAATCAGAGTAATTGGTATGGCATGACGAATTCAAGAGTCTCCCTGACCTCATTTCAATTGCAGCGAATAACTCCAGTAAGATGAAACATTTCTGCAGCACTGAGAGTTGCTCAGTCTGTGAACTCAGTCTGCCAGAATTCTGTATAATGACTTACTAAGGAAGAACTTACTGAGAATTTATTTTCCATGTATGTTTTGGACATAAATCTGTTTGTCACCTTAAACCATGGAGAAGAGAGGA